>PVHP010028060.1:0-23447 GCA_004024765.1 Zapus hudsonius
TTTTTTTTTTGTCGTCTCCACTACCCTCTTGATGTTCCCAGGGGTGGCTGTCTTCTAAAGGACTGGAGATCTGTTTTTAGGCTACCTAAATCTTCACCTCCACCAGTGAGCCTCCACACTACAGCGAGGATACTCATGAACATGAAGAGATGACTGTGAGTCTCAAGGTCACCCAGTAAACTCACAAGGTCATACTCCTGCTTCCAAAAATGCTGTCAATTATTGAAACCCACCAAAAATCTCAACTTTCGCCCATGTGGATATTTTAATGTCCTCAAGATTGACGGACTCTCATTGACATTGATCTTGAAAATCTCCTGAAAATGTCTTCTCAGTAGCACCAAATGCAATGCTTCTGAAAGCGGGGAGATGATGCTTCCGCATCAAAACTGGAAACACACGTGATTTGAACAAAAACATGATTTCATGAAACATCTGTAGCCATGCCACTACCTTCCTCTCTTTTCTGATCACATCCTCAAGATGATAAGAGTTCCCACCTCTTCTTTCTGGAAATTAAAATGACACTTCATCTCCAAAACACAGCTTTTATCACTCTTGTTAGGATGCTAGGAGGCTTTATGTTACTGTGTGTATGTGTGTGTTACGCATGTGCCTATATGTGCTCGTGTGGGTGCTTGCATCTGTGTGCGTCACGTGTGGAAGTCAGAGGACAATTTCAGAATTATCTCTTAGGTATGAAATACAGCTCTTTTTTTTTAATTTTTATTCTTACAGGTGATCTCTCATTGGCCCGGGCAGGGTTGCTCCTCATTTTGGCTAGAGTTGATAGTAAGCCCCAGAGATGTTCCCACCTTTCTTCTCACTGCTAGGGTTACAGGCATGAGCTACTGGTCATCATGCTTGCAAGCTATCCCCCTTATCAGCTGAGCTACCTCCAATAAAATGTCTGGCAATGAAGATATTTAATGTTAGGTGTGTCGCAGTCAGTCACACGCCGCTGGGATGAATCTCCAAACAATGCACGATTATGGGGAGGAAAATCTTTATTGAACAGATCCAGGGGAAGAAGCTAAGGAAAGGCTGGCCCCCTTTCACAGAAGCAAGCAGGGACAGAGAGAGAGAGAGAGACAGAGGCCCACCACCAGCACCAAGCAAGCACACTCCAAGCTAACAAAAGGAACTCCAGGCTTGAGCTCAGACTGCTTTTTGCATCTGTAAAGCTAGAATTTCAGACCCACCCCAGAAATACCTTAGGGCTAAACCCTAGGATCTGGCCAAGGTGACACACTTCCTCCAGCCAGAAATGACTGGAGACAATTTATAATTTTAATAAACCCTTAATTCTTTTGGGGGACATTTATTCAAAACTACCACAAGTTGTTAAATGATTTCTGTGTAACATAGGGATATTCTAATGATAAAGTACATGTGTGCATTGAACTACGTGAGAAGGGAAAAAAAGACAAAATTCTCTATGTTTCCCTTTTCTGGTTGCTTATGAGTTACAACATTAATGATATCTGAAATTTATTACAATCCATAAGGCTCTGTGCCAAACTTTTAGATATAGTTTCTCATTAAATGCTCACAATAAACCTGTTTTAGTGGTTCTTTTATTACTTCCAGCCTTATAAAAAGTTAAAAGTTAAATACTTGTTTTCCATTCCAAGCTGATAAGAATGAGATCCAGGTACTGAATCTGATTCTACCCAGCTACTACTTTTGACCAATAAAATGTTCTGGCAATAAAGATATTTAATGTCAGTTGTTAAATGATTTATCTGTAACATAGGGATATTCCAATGATACAGTCATGGCTTCTGTGGCCCTCAAATGTAGGTGGACCAGGCTGCTTGAAATCTCTGTCTTGCCAAATATGATTAGTTCAATCAGTAATTCCTTTACAGAGACTAGTCCTCCGTTTTAACCAAAACTATTTCGGAATTAAAGGATATAGTTAGGACTAAATTTCATATCTCGACCTCAGTTGACACCCTATTACCAGTTCTACCTCTACTCTTCAAAATGCTTGCAGAATTTTTAAGTCTTTTTTAAAAAAAATATCTTGGGCTGGAGAGATGGCTCAGCGGTTAAGGCACTGTCTCCAGTGCCTAAGGCCCCCTGTTCAATTCCCCAGGACCCACATAAGCCAGACCCACAAGGTTTCTCTCTCTCTCTCTCTCTCTCTCTCTCTCTCTCTCTCTCTCTCTCTCTCTCTCTCTCTCTCTGTCTGCTTGAAAATGAATAAATAAAATATAAAAATATTTTTAAAAAATACCTTTATTATGAATTGTGACAGTCAGGTGTGTGTAGGGACCACCCCTCTCCTTCCAGCCCCTCCTGTTCAATGGGAGGTGTCTAGTTAGAGCTACAACCTAGGTGCTAAAACTGAGTGGTCAAATATAAACCAATCAGCTGTCTCTCTGACTCACCTGGGGAGGACTTAAAACTAGCTTCCGAGAGGAAGTAGCCCCCTCTTCCCCACATGGCAGTGGAGTAGGACTGCTGACCCAGGCCTCAGTGAGGTAAGGCCTGTACCCCTACCTTTTCTCTCATGAACCTCTTTCTCATAAAGGGAGCTTTCTGTTATCTTTTCTTGGGCTGTTTATCTAACTAAATAATATAAGCTCTGTGAACTCTCTGACACGAGTTTTCCCCACACTGGTGGCAGGAAAACTCTGTAACTTCCCACATGATGACTGGGAAATTTCCCCATCCAACCCCCCTTTTCCTAATCTACTAAATTAGAATAAATGTGTAATTAAAATTTAATTCTGTCCCTGTGTACAATTCTTTGGCATTAGAGGACAAGAACTCAGAGTAGGAGGAGGGGGAAGGGAGGATTCCAAAACTCTCTCTCTCCCAGTGTTGCTTACAATTATTAATTAGCAACAACCAGTATCAGAATAAGTATACACATTGTCTGAGCAAATCTTGTGAAGGTGTCCCCATTTCCCTCCTCTCTGTCCCCTACCCACTGGGGTTCTTCTTCAGTGTGCATACTGGATTTGTTCATAGGATAGGGGGTTATGAACGGTACCAGAGGTAGACAGTTTTTCGTTCTTTTTTTTCTCTTTCCCCTTGCTTGGGAGGCCAATGGAGGAAAGACAGGCATTAATTGTGTGAGCTGGGCATGAGGAAGACAGTGCTTGGTGCCCATCTCATTGAAAACTGCCATGTGGGTGGACAGTCATTCCTCTACAGTGTGCAATGTGTATTTGGCCCTGAAGGATAGTAGACTGAGGGCTGGGGAGATGGCTCAGCGGTTAAGGCACCTGCCTCCAGTACCTAAGGCCCCAGGTTCAATTCTCCAGGAACCATATAAGCCAAAGCCACAAGGTGGTGGCCCTGGTGCACTCTCTGTCTCTCTATCTCTTTCTCTCTCTTTCTCTTTCTGCTTGAAAATGAATAAAGAAAATATTTTTTTTAAAAAAAGGATAGTAGGGCTGGAGAGATGGCTCAGCGGATAAGGCACTTGCCTCCAGTGCCTAAGGCCCCAGGTTCAATTCCCCAGGACCCACATAAGCCAGAACCACAAGGTGGTGGCCCTGGTGCTCTCTCTCTCTCTCTCTCTCTCTGCTTGAAAATGAAGAAATAAAATATTAAAAAAAAGGATAGTAGACTGAGAGTGGGGATAGTTGGCAGAGGCTCAGCCCCTTCCATCATCCAGGTGAGGCTGATAGAGAGACAATATCTATCTATGATGCTTCTAGAACCTGTCAGAAGCAGAGGTGTTCCAGAAACAGGCATGAAAGGCTAGAGCATGACCTGGTCTCAGTCCAGCCTGGCTCCACAGAGACACTTGGGAGTGGGGAGATGCTTGGTGGTCATGTGGCAACCACAGCTCACCAGGATGAAAGAGACCACATGGCTCATGGGAAATATCTCTGGACTATGGGGGGCTGAGGGGGACAGTGTCCCCGTTTGTGCTGCTGTACCTCAAATTGCTCTTTTGAAGTAATTGATGGAAGTGATGAGATTGTCCCATGCTGTATTAGATCTTGTTACTACTTCTTTTTTTAAATATTTTATTCATTTTCAAGGAGAGAGAGAGAGAGAGAGAGAGAGAGAGAGAGAGAGAGAGAAAATACCAGGGCCACCACCTTGTGGGTCTGGCTTATGTGGGTCCTGGGGAATTGAACCCAGGGCCTTAGGCACTGGAAGCAAGTGCCTTATCCGCTGAGCCATCTCTTCAGTCCAATAATTCTTTATAAAATATCCCTTCACTACACAAGCCCAATCTGCACTTCAATGGAATGGATGGTGGTGCGCATCCAGGGATCCTTCCCATTCTATAAAAGTGACTTTTTAATAACGTTAACCCATGTGAATGTCATACAGATTTGTAAAGGTATCTAGAAAACTAGTAAAGAAAGCCATTAATAATTTGACAGAGGACATCCTGTGTAGATGGAAGAAAGACATGCCTCAAAGTCATAAGGTTGTTAAATAAAAATATCAATGCCGGAGGTGGGCTAAATCCCACAACCTATTGGCAAAGGAGACCTCCCAGGCCTGGACATTAATAAAGGATATTGGGGATATGGCCAGAGCTGTTGGCCACGTGCCAGAACTAGCTGGTAAGTTTCCATTGCTGAAGACCATGGGCTTAGGTGGCAGAATATGGAGAGATCAGACTCAGACTAAACTGAGAGCTACCTTCCTGGCAGCTTTCCTATGTCAGACGTCATGCAGGCAGAGAGGGAAGAATGTCATCAACAGCCCTGCTCAGTTGTGGACTCTGAATGTTCTCCTATCAACATGGCAGACTAGACAGGCCTGCAGGGACAAGGGTGGCATAAACTTTATGACGCAACCAACTGCATTTTCGACTGGACTTAAGGCCTTGTCTACAGGAGGGCACTCACAATTGATGCTGGAAGTCAAGGTTGAAGCCTAGGGATGAAGAGGTCGTGGGCCCCAGTGAGAAGGCCTCTGCTCTTATTTCATGAAATGAATGTGATGTGCCTATCAAATTGCCTTCTTTTTTTAATATATATTTATTGACCATAATGAGTTACATTATTTAGTGGGCAAACAATGCGTTGTTATCCCGAATTCCCCAATTCCCCCCTCCCCATTCCTGATCAGTTGGATATCCTCCTCAGTGGGCTGTCTGGATTAGTCCTTGTGGCAAGGGATCCTGGTGAGCCTAGTACTCAGCCTGGTCTTCCTGGACCAAGTGAGTTACATTATTTAGTGGGCAAACAATGCGTTGTTATCCCGAATTCCCCAATTCCCCTCCTCCCCATCCCTGATCAGTTGGATATCCTCCTCCGTGGGCTGTCTGGATTAGTCTTCTTAACATTTAACTTATAACCGTCGACTTCTGCTTCTGCTAGTCTGCATGAGTCATGGAGGGAAATTTCTTTTTTTACAGGGGGAAGTAGACTTCAGAGACTCATATCTGTCAAGCTCTTAAGAATAAGGGACTATTGTTGTGGCAATGGTCCAGTGCTTAGTGATAGATAGGTAAACAGATCTATTTTCATCCCTTCCAAGACTCAGGGAACACTGTGGAAGGGTAGCAGAAAGAATGTAAGAGCTGTGGAAAGAAGAGCAGTACGTGCAATATCCTCTGAACTGAAACAATCTTTTCTGGCAAGAGCCGGTACAAATCTAGGAGGAAATGAAACTTACAAGAAAGCTGAAACTTATGAGTTCCATGGGCCCTTTTTGGAGTTTACATAAGCAGTAACAATTAATTGGGAGACAGCAGCTGAGTTCCTATGACTATAATTATATATATAATGTATATATATGTAATATATAATATATATATATATATTATATATGTAATATATATAATATATATACATATATTATATATGTAATATATAATATATATACATATATTATATATATTATGTAATATTATATAATATTATGTAATATTATGTAATATATATAATAAATATATTATATATATGTAATATATAATATATACGTATATATTATATATGTATAATATATAATATATACATATATATTGTATATGTAATGTATATTATATATACATATATATTATATATAATGTATATACATATATATTTCTACCATGTAGAATACCATAAAATATAAACATCATAAAAGTTTATGAGACAACAAAATATTTTCCACCTTTCCAATCTTTTATGCCAATATTCTACTTTATGAATGAAAATGAATCTCATCATTGGGAATAAATAACACTTTTCTCACTCAAACGTGTCCAAATTCATGAATACCAGTAGAAGTTTTTGAAAATCATTTGCAATGATCAACGAGCATTGGTTGGCAGAAATATATGTGGTAGGGTCTCGCTCTAGTCCAGGCTGACCTGGAATTCACTCTGTAGTCTCAGGGTGGCCTTGAACTCACAGTGATCCTCCTACCTCTGCCTCCAAAGTGCTGGGATTAAAGGCGTGCGCCACCACGCCCGGCCAAGTATAGGCTTTATACTTAATATATTAATATTATATATCACTTAATATATTAATATTAGCACAATAATATCACTGAAATTCATGGAAAACCTGTGATGTCTTCCATATCATAATGAATCAAATTCTAGATACCATCCTATCACAATAATTCACTTGCCATTCAAACGTTTTCTTTTTTTTTTAAATATTTTATTTATTCATTTTCAAGCAGAGAGAGAGAGAGAGAGAGAGAGAGAGAGAGAGAGAGAGAGAACCAGGGCCACCACCTCGTGGGTCCAACCCATGTGGGTCCTGGAGGCAAATGCCTTAACCGCTGAGCCATCTCTCCAGCCCATCATTCAAACGTTTTCTCGTGCTCTTCAATTCTGATTCTAACTTAGCATCCATCATTGACAAGGCCCTGTAGGGAGCCTAATGGTTACTATTAGGAAATCTGAGGGCAAGGCTGCTTTGTTGAACAGACCAATTGAGCTGCTTTTTTTTTCTTCTGATGGTTACATATCTTCCCTAATGATAAAGTGTGAGCAATAAGTTTTCATCAATGCCTCATTTTATTGAACATGTTTTTATGCTTCGCTAGAGTAAAATATTGATATCAGCCTGGGAAAAATATACCAGATATTAAGTAGAATAACTTCGATTAGCATCAAAATTACAAAAAGTGGCCTCTAAATTCACTTTGATTTTCCTAGGAGCACCTTCAGTTTTGTTGCTATACCTTGAAATACACTTGACTCTTTCTATCTGTGGTGATGTGATGCACTTTACAGCATCTAATAGGAAACTGGTACTGATAAGGGTCTACGGTGCACGATGGGATCTTCAGGGTTTTAAGATTGCTGTGGGAAATGTCTGCAATAATCCTTGAGATATGTATCCTTGAAATAGTATAAGAACTAATGATACTTTTCTGGCCTTGAAATTCACTCAAGTACTTACACCACTGTACAATTGCACAGCAAATTTTTCAGTAGAATTTCTTTCAAATTCTAAGGAAAGTCAAAAGAATATTCTTTTTCAGGAACACTTGCTCAACTGCTGAATTATATTAATTATTTTAGATGGTTTGTTAAGAAATGTGGCCAGTTTTATTTCATATTGCCAGATATACTCAAAAGAACCCATTCAGCCAATCCTTACATTGTGTTATCATATTATGTGTTGCTATGTTGAATCTTAGCTGAAGGACAGAGAAGTAATACAATATGAGTTTTAAATAACCGTAGACACACGTAGTCCCGTGGAATGATGATTCGATGTGTATCCTATTTAATGAAGGCTGATGGCTTATGTTCATTAACACTTCAGACTCATGGTGTAGATGACTCTCCAACTCCAAAAATCAGTACACGTGGGGTGTAGAGCTTACAGTGCTTACTTTAGTTTTTTTCTGTGCAAATACCTGAAGTAAACGGGAGAAGATGGTTTTATCTTGACCCCATTCATAGTGTTCAGTAGCCTTCATTACTGGGATTGTTGTAAGGCAGCACAAAGTGGTGGAGGGAGCATGTGGCCAAGGAGTCTTTCAATTCATGGTGAACAGGAAGCAAGGGAGGCAGGTGGAAGATGCTCTCAAGCACTGATCCTCGGTTGCCTTTCCCTCCTCGCTCCCAACACCCAAAGATTCCAGAGCCTCCTGATAGCATCTGAAGTTGAGGATCTTGTCTTAAAAGATGAGCCTATGGAGAAGAATTCTTATTCAACATATAAATTCAAGAGGAGGCAACTTTTCATTCTATAATAAAAATAATATATTTAATAAACGAAACTGAGTGTTACAATTTTTTTTCATTTGAAGTTGCTGGTTGTTTCCTTCGAAGTGTAAGCCATGTTTGTCACAAGAGTGTCATTTTTCCATAAAACTAAGTGATAATTAATTTAGCCAACATCACAAATTTAGCTTTAATTAACTCATCCAGTAAAGACACTAAAAAGCACTTAATTAAATGTGAAATATAACTATAAGAATATTTAAACCTTCTAGAACATATTTACAAACATAGTTAATTTTCAAATAAAATACAGGGCTTAAGGGTTTTTAATATCTGATATGTAACAAAAATATAAGGTTAAGCTAATTTTGTGAATTTTAGGGTTACTGAAAGTCTTAGGGAAAGCAAAAGTTAAATTGGTTTCTTTTTTAAATATCTTTATTGTAAATCATTAGATACATTGCATGAGCAAATCTTGTGATGGTACCCCCATTCCCCTCCTCTCTCCCCTTACCATTGGGGACACACCTCAATGTGCATATTGGATCTGTCTATTGGGTAGAGGGTTATGAATTGTACAAGAGGAAGCCAGTGTTTTCCCCTTTGTGTATTGTTACTGAGGGGACCAATGTCTCTGGATATTCTCCCCACCATGGCTCTTACAATCTTTCTGCCCCCTCTTCCGCTCAGTTCCCTGAGTCATGATGGTGGTTTCTTGATGATAGTTTTCAGAGTCGCTTTTCATGATTCTTATGACTGTAGTATAACTAGCATTTAATAAATTCTTTTGAATGCAAACATTTTCCAGTTATCCAAAAGAAGTCGAACTGCTATGGGGCTATTTTCTATTATGATTGGGAGACACATACTCAAGCACGTGAGTTTGAAGTGGTTGCCAAACCCTTACATTGCTGATATTTGAAGATGAGGCTGTTGAGAAATAACTAGGGTAAATTGGGTTCATAAGAATGAAGCACTTTTTGGGATGGAGAGATGGCTCAGCGGGTAAGGCACTTGCCTCCAGTGCCTAAGGCCCCAGGTTCAATTCCCCAGGACCCACATAAGCCAGACCCACAAGGTGGTGGCCCTGGTGTGCTCTCTCTCTCTCTCTCTCTCTCTCTCTCTCTCTCTCTGCTTGAAAATGAATAAATAAATTTAAAAAAGAATGAAGCACTTTTTAATGGACTCATCTAGATATTTGTGAGGCCAACTTGATAAAAATTTGAGCTTGGCTCCTCAAGCTTGGTTGTTCTCGCTTTTTCTCCACACATGCCTGTCGCAGTCAGCCACACGCCGCTGGGATGAATCTTCAAACCAGGCACAATTTAGGGGAGGAAAGTATTTATTGAAACAGCAGATTGAAGGGAAATTCTGTTCACAGGTTGGAGCAGAGTGAAAAACCCATCACCTACACCACACACACAACAGGGAACAGGCAGGGGGGAGCAAGGAGAGAATTTCTTTCCCTTTTTATAGCCTTAAGGTGGGGTCTTGCAGCCCTTCCCCAGACTTAATGGCTTCCTGAGTCTCTGGAATTTCCTTCCTGCACTGCCCACACAGGAAAGGATGTTTACTTCCAGCTTCTTTGACCTTCTTTACATCCTTCCCCCTACTGAGGGGTTGTCTTCCTGTAAACATCCTGAGAGACCTACCCAAGATAATTAAAAAGATCAAGTTGACAACAAAACCTAACCATCACAGTGCCCCTTTCACCGTATAATAAATACCCTTTGACATTATCACAAAATAACAATGCTGTCATCAAACCAATATCTCAACGTTTGAATTTCTAATCTCCAAAACTGTTCTATGCTCTTAGACATCACACAGCTTGGAATTCTAGCATGCAGAGAACAGTAAGATACTTTCCACTCTAAAATTCAATAATTTATGTCTTTGATTTATGCTGTTATGAGTATGCCTGGAGAAGAGAACGCAAAAAGGAGTAAACTCACAATAATGAGGAGGGTTTCCATGTTACCAAACAAGGAAATTATTTTATATTCATAATTGGTTGAGAAAGGGCATAATCTGTGCACTGCCCTTTCCTGTCACTCAACTCTTAACTTGAGATGTTGTTGCTTTTGTACAATGGGGACACACACACACACACACACACACACACACACACACACACACACACATACACACACAGAAGGAAACTAAGTATATCCCCTTCTGGATGAATGTGCATAGTATAAGAACTAATGATACTTTTCTGGCCTTGAAATTCATTCAAATACTTACACCACTGTACAATTGCACTCTGAATTTTTCTGTAGAATTTCTTTCAAATTCTAAGGAAAGTAAAAATAATATTCTTTTTAAGGAACACTTGCTTAACTGCTGAATTGTATTAATTATTTTAGATGATTTGTTAAGAAATGTGGCCAGTTTTATTTCATATTGCCAGATAAACTCAAAAGAACCCATTCATTCAATCCTTACATTGTGTTCTTGTCATTGTTGTTGGTATGAATGCTCTGAACTTTGGAAAGGATGAAGAATTCAACATAAAAAGTAGTATAAGCAGTATTCAATAGTGACAGAGGATGACTTGTTTTATTTATTCATTTTTCAAGGAGAGAGAGAGAGAGAGAGAGAGAGAGAGAGAGAGAGAGAGAGAGCGAGCATCAGGGCCACCACCTTATGGGTCTGGCATATGTGGGTACTGGGGAATTGAACCCGGGGCCTTGGGCACTGGAGGCAAGTGCCTTAACCACCAAGCCATCTCTCCAGCCCATGACTTGTTTTAATATTATTGACTTTTGGAATCTTCTACTGACTATCACCAATTTAATCTAGTCTTTGTTTCAATCCAGTAGTCACTGATGAAGCATGAGGCACATATAGGGGCACCTTTATTGGATATTCACATGTGGAAGCTTATAATTCAAGATCCAAGGTTTAATAGCAAAATGAGTTCTCAACTATGACTCATAGAGTTTGATGTGAAGGGGTGAGCTTTTAACCCAGTACGCTTCACTGCCTCTAATTTATAATTTTCAACCACCTACACAGAGAAGGAAGATGCGAAATTATCTTCTTGGAATTCAAAAATAAATTAGATGTGATATTTTTATTCAAAAGTCACAGTACTTTTGGGTAGATGATATAACTAGCAAACAATTCAAACAATTGAAGAGAGCGTATCTCGGCAACACTTATTGACATGATAAAGTTTCATGTCAATTTCAAGGAACAAGAAGAATATTATTTGAGTTGGTCTCACACGAAAGTAAGGTTTCACAAGGTGGAAGGGAAAGTATTGAGGTGGGCACATTCAAGAAAGCTATATGCGACAGAAACCAACGATTCTCGACACAAAGACCCCTAAGCTCACAACCTTAAAGCAGCCTTAATACTCACCCATCACGATTCAGGGAACTGAGCGGAAGAGGGGCGGAAAGATTGTGAGAGCCGTGGTGGGGGAGACGATCCAGAGGCATGGCCCCCCTCAGTAACAACATACTAGGGCCAGGAGAACCAGGCTGAGAACTAGGCTCTCCAGGGTCCCCTGCCACAAGGACTGATCCAGACGACCCATGGAGGAGGTTATCCAGCAGATTGGGGATGGGGAAGGGGGGCAATGAGGAACTCATTGTTGGCCCACTAAACAATGTAACTCATTATGGACAATAAAAAAAAAGAAAGAAAGCTATATGCTTGTCAGACTTAACAAATAGGACAATAAGATGTGATGAGAGTATTGCATATTTTTAGCATTAGAAATTAAATGGAAACAATACACAGGTTTGATTTAATGATATTAATTTGCATATTAAGAAGGTGAATCTTGTTCAACACATGTTTATTAGTGGTATGGATTGTCATATCAGCTATTTAAATTGAAATGGGAAGAGGCCTGAAAATATATGTGCATTAGCAATATAAATAATTTTGAAATGATTGTGGTACAGGGTGAGAGATATGTATCTAATTTCATTACCCAGCAGGTGTACATCCACTTTTGCCATGAAAATTTGTTTAAAAGGCTTTCCTTTTATTACAGTGCATTTTAAAAATATTTTTGTCAAAAATTAGGTGGCCATTGATCTCTGGACTTATGTCTGGGTTCTGTATTTTGTCTTATTTGTCTACGTGTGTGTTTTGTGTCAGTATAGTGTTGAATCATTATAGCTGGATTATAGTTTGAGGTGTTGTAATATGATGGTGCTTACTAATTAGAATTCCTTTGGCTATCAGATGTTGTTTGTATTTCCATATAATGTCATGTTTATTTTTTCTTGTTTTGTTAAAAAATATAAAATTGGAATTTTGATTGGGGTGACAATGAATCTGTTTTTGGTAGGATAACCATTTTTATACTATTGATTTTCTCAATCTAGAAGCATGGGAACTCTTCATCATCTAGTAATTTCCTCAGAGACTGTTTTAAAGTTTTCTCTAGGGGCTGGAGAGATGGCTCAGCGGTTAAGGCACTTGCCTCCAGTGCCTGAGGCCCCTGGTTCAATTCCCCAGGACCCACATAAGCCAGCCCCACAAGGTGGTGGCCCTGGTGTGCTCTCTCTCCCTCCCTCCCTCTCTCTCTCTCTCTCTCTCTCTCTCTCTCTCTCTCTCTCTCTCTCTGCAAGAAAAAAAGACAAAAAAAAAGAAAAACGAAAAAAATAGTTTTCTCTATAATGTCTCACTTTCTTAGGAATATTCCTACATATTTTGTGAGGCTATTTTGAATAGAATAACTTTCATTATTTATTTTTTCAGCAAGTTCATTGTTGGTGCATATATAAAAAAAGATTTTTGCTAATTTTGTACCTGCAATTTCATTGAAAGTCCAGATTTTGTGTGTGTGTGTGTGTTTGGTGTCCTTGGGGGGTCTTTTAAATACAGATTCATGCCATCTACAGAAAGAAATAGTTCACTGCCTTGTAAAACTGTCTTTTGTCATTAAGTCTGATGTTGGCAGTTGGTTTATGTGGTAGTTTGGATAGACTCAGTTATTTTTTTATTAAACTTCTTATTTGAGAAGGAGTCTGATTCTTGGTAGTGGGGGTGTGTCACTGGGGGCTGGAACTTCATTCCAGCCCAAATGTGTGGAAAGGCCAGTTTGAGCTCTGGCAGTCTGTGCTTGCTTGTGGTGCTGGCTGTTGGTGATGTCTTTCTGCTTGGATCTACATATGGGAGCCAGCTTTCCCTCCATCAATGGTGTTCCTGTGGACAATGTAAGCCGGAAGTAAACCCCTTCCCCTCACAAACTGTATCTGGTTGGAGCTTTGTCCCAGCCTCCTGGAGGTGACTGCAACCATTTACATTTCACTCATCAGGGCAAGAAGATAACATTCCATATTCACACTTCAGCATCTTTTTTGGTTTGTTTGTTTTCACCAAGATACAGTTTCTTTTTTAATATAAATTTATTGTCCATAATGAGTTACATTATTTAGTGGGCAAACAATGCGTTGTTATCCCAAATTCCCCAATTCCCCCCTCCCCATCCCTGATCAGTTGGATATCCTCCTCCGTGGGCTGTCTGTATTAGTCCTTGTGGCAAGGGATCCTGGATAGCCTAGTACTCAGCCCGGTCCTCCTGGCCCAAGTGTGGTGTTACTGAGGGGGGGCATGCCTCTGGACAGTCTCCCCCACCACGGCTCTCACAATCTTTCCGCCCCCTCTTCTGCTCAGTTCCCTGAGTCGTGCCCTAAGCTCGCAACATTAAGGCAGCCTTAATACTTAACTTTTTTTAATTGTCTATTATTGTCTAACAACTCATTGTTTGCTCACTAAATGTTGTAACTCATTAGTTACAACATTTAGTGGGCAAACAATGAGTTGTTATCCCCAATTCCCCACTGCCCTCCCCTCCCCACTCCACTGTCACAAGGACTCATCCAGACCAAGATACAGTTTCAAGTGGCCTTTTTACCATTATTGATTGGAATGATCATCTAGTGTTCAACACTAATATGTAAGATTTATATTAACATATGAATTTTCAAATGCAGTGAGATGATGTGTTTGTTGTACTATCTACTAAATGGTTCTTCATCAGTATTGATTTTCTTCTGAGAAGCTTCTACAATTAAGATGTGGATACAGCTGACAGAAACAGAAAAGAACATGAATATGGCCCCTGGAAAAAAAATGAAAATATTTTAGAGCAGTATCACGCAAAGATGGGTTTCTGGGGAGAGAGATGAAGGGGTTAGTGATGGATTAGAGAGCATCTGTTACAAAGATGCAGCTTCTAAGGTTTGGTTCTCCTGAATTCATAGATGATGCCAAGGCCTCTTCTAATCTCGCAAAGTACTGTTTGTAGTTTGATTTGGGAAAACAGTAAATCTTCCTAACGGAACCAAATAACATCTCATTCCTCTTCCCATCTCCATTCTTCCTCCTGATCAAATTTTTTCTGCATGTTGCTTATTTCTTTAAGGCATCATTTTACAGAAAAGTGAAGTTATGTCCATAATAATTCCAACAGGGACAGTGGAGTAAAATAAATAAATAAATAACTGATCTCGTTGAGATCATACCTTATTTTTTTCCAGACACAATAGAATGTGTGTCTCTCTTCGTAATGAAAGTGGGATTACATAACTGTTAGTACTCTGTGAAATAATGAGTAGATGGGCTGGAGAGATGGTTCAGTGGTTAAGGCACTTGCCTCCAGGGCCTAAGGACCCGGGTTCAATTCCCCAGTACCCACATGAGCCAGACCCACAAAGTGGTGGCTCTGGTACACACTCTCTCTCTCTCTCTCTCTCTCTCTCTCTCTCTCTCTCTCTCTCTCTTTCATTCTCTCTCTCTCTGTATCTCTGCTTGAAAAATGAATAAATAAAATATTTAAAAAAATAATGAGTAGAGAGAAAGAAAGCCTGGGAAACATTTCATTTCAGTATTGGATATGTGGTTACCAAGAGAACAGAGGATAAATGTTTTACATGGCAAATTGAGCTATATCTCCTCGAAGGCAGTTGGATATCTTTACTTGTCAAACTGATGGATCTTGGATCTTTCCATCATTTTCTGCCATCTGTAAAATGTTACAGATCCTCCCACCAAGAGTGAGGACAGCTCTGATTTAGTGGGATTTGCATAGTGATTTGAGACTTCTTGCTGTGTATACTCACCCGCTTTATTTATCCAGAGAGCGCTGGGGCTTCTTTCTGGCTTCTATGAATTTCCTAGCCCTGGGTTCTGAGTTGGCTCACAGTACCAAATATGAGCTTTCCCCAACTGGCTGGGTCTCATATCCAATCAGAGGACAGTTGACTCTGTGACACTTCTTGCTCCACTTTTTGGCAATGCAGCTCGCAGGATCCCTTGCTCATTCATAGTCTTGGTGATCTCTATCCGCCAGGAGCTCCCATAGCAATTTTCCACACCATGAGTGTCTGCCAGGAGAGGACTGGGTTTCCTCTCAGTTCTGGGATGGTCTCTCAGTGTCCTGTAACAGCTGCCTGTGGTGTCTTCAATTTTGGTTCAGGCAAGTGACAAAGTGTTTTGGCAATGGCCAGCATTGTTTGGAGGAACGCTTGGGTCTCCCCGACTAGCACCTCTAGGTAGGTGGGTCCTGAGAGTCACCAGCCAAAGCCAATGGTTTTAGGATTCTGATTTCTCCACCTGCTAATGGAAACTTCTGTCTAGACCATCAAAACTCCTGCATTAAAGGTTATATCTTGTATGATGATTTCCAGGAAGACACCATAGCTACTGGATCCAAGGAGAACATTGCAGAAGAACCAATGATTTGAGTATTGTTTCCACTGCTACCTTGACAACCATTTCCAAGGAAATGATGACAGATAAAGTGGTGAATGAAAAGACATCAAAGCAGTAACTCAGAGGCTACAGAGAATTTAGCACTAAATCAAATCAGACTGCTAACACACCTGCCAAGTCTCAGGGAACTTTGTGGAACAGGGAGAGGGAAGATTATATGAGCCATACTTGGGGGGTAGAAATTTTATGAAGTACATTCCTCGTCCCAGAGATTGACTGAGGACTTAATTAACCCATATTGAATACCAATAACACAATTGAGTAGAGCCCTCGGGGAAAGTGAGTCCAGGGGAGAGGGAGAAAAGACTAAAAATAAGTAAAATAAATAAATGAAGAAGAAGAAGGAGGAAGAGGAAGAGGAGGAGGAGGAGGAAGAGTAAGAAGAAGAAGAAGAAGGAGAAGGAGAAGAAGAAAAAGAAAGGAAGGAAGGAAGGAAGGAAGGAAAGAAGGAAGGAAAGAAGGAAGAAAGAAAGAAAGAGAAAGAAAGAAAGAAAGAAAGAAAGAAAGAAAGAAAGAAAAAAAGAAAGAAAAAAAGAAAGAAAGAAAGAAAGAAAGAAAGAAAGAAAGAAAGAAAAAAAGAAAAGAAAGAAAGTTGGGAGATTTATGTTGCAACTGGGGAATGGGAAACCCAAACTAAAAATGTTCTAATAATATAATAAATTAATACTCAAATGCTGACTAAACACGGCATGAATTCACTGCTCAGAAAAGAGGAAATAACCAGCTGATTATATCCCTTGACAAATGATAATTAAAAAGGAGAAAACACAAGATCATTGGCTTGCTCATTAGATTAGTATGTAGTTGGAACTGACTAACTGAATGGTGACATTCATTGTATGATGGAATGAAGAAACTGAAACAGGGCAAACTAATAAATATTCGAGTTTTATTGATAGATCTCAATCTTTCATTGCTATTCGAAGAAAACAAAAGTGCCTATATGAGGAATATATAAGAGATTTTTACTGAGACAAAGGTTAGACAAATAATCTTTTTCTGAAGACATGTCTGTGTCTCTCCATGTGTGTGAGCACAGGTATGTGCACGTGAAGGTTGACATTATGTGTCTTCATCAATCACTCTCCACCTTATTTAACTGAGGCACGTCTTTCATTTGGCCTCAGAGCTCATCAATTGGACTGTGGCACTAGGCAGCTTGCTCCAAGGATCCCCTGTCTCTGCCTCCCAAGTTGTGGGACACCCTTACCCTTCAGACATATACAAAGATCCTGGGAATCTGAACTCATGTCTTCACATTCAATAGCAAGAGTTTGTCCACTGAGCCATCTTAGCAACCCCAGATTATAGGGACTCTTAAGAGTTAATTTTGATTCTGTACCTTGATTAGTCAGGAAACATACAGTACAGGTAGAGGAAGCAATCCTGAGTGTAGTCCTTCATTACTATCACCTAGACATCAGAGAAGTCACTGCGGCAAAACAGCCCCACTGTGGACAAACAAACCCTTAGATCTAATCATGGAGGAAGGGCTAAATTCAAATTATAATTGTAGCAACATAAAATAATCATATTGTTTAATTAGCGAGCAGCATCTTAAATTAAGCAGTTCCCAATATGAAAATATGGACATGAAAAATTCCACAAGTGTTTCTTGTAAATGGGATTACATAGAAAACACCCGGTGAACTATGATTTTTAAGTCAAGCCGAAGATCTCTGTGTTGGGAGACTTTTATGCCCTTCCCTGTTGCTTATCAGTTTATCATTTCATTTCATCTGCTTTGGAATTATAGATGTTCACAGCTGTAACAAAATCACATGTCACCTTAGCTGTACACTGTGGATCCTTTTTCACCCCAGTATTCCATTCAGCTATTTTGATATATTTGCAAATAGATAGGTAGATACAGGTCATATTGTGTTAATTTCTTACTGATGTTGTAACTAATGTCATAAAACAAAGTTATTTTAACTTATAGTCCTGGAGGTCCTGAAATCATTGGGCTAAATTAAAAGTATTATAAGGTCTCTGAATTCTTTTGTGGAGAACCCATGGGATAATCCGCTTAATTTCTTCTTCACCTTCCAGAGGTTTCTGGCATCCTCGGCTAATGCCATCCTTCCACCTTCCAATCCAGAAATAGCATTTAGGTCTTTCTCACAATAGATCTCTGTGATATGGGTCTTGCTTCTCTCTTCCCTCAAAGGTCTCCATAGATAAATTAGAATAATCTCTCAGGTTAAGTCAGCTGATTATCAAGTTTAGTTCTCCCTGTTACCTCATCTTTCCCTTGCTATGCAACAGAAAATATTCATAAGTTCCATAAGTTAGGATGTGAACATTCCTGAGGGATCATTAACTTTCTATTATACACACCTGCAAAGGGTTCCCAAGGTTAATATGATAATAGTGACATAAGTCAAGTTGAGGCACAACTAATGCTCTTAATAACTTATAATTAACTAATAAGCTTTTTTGTGAGCGTTTCCATACGATGGACAATCATGTCAAGAAATTGATACCTTTATACATACTCAGGTTTTGTTACTGAATGAAATGCATAGAGTCCAAAAGATCCATACACTGGGCACATGTTCTCAACTTCCTCAGCAAGAGTCAGGTCAGCAGACATTGTCTCTACTGGGAACAACCTACTATAGAAATGTTTGCCGATCCATGTCTATTGGGACACTATTCACAACAGATAATTGTGGAATCTGTCTAGATGACCAGATAGAGTATGTATATACACACAGATGTGTTTTGACAGAGGCCAGACTCAAAATCACCATGTAGCAGAAGCTGGCTTTGAACTATCGTTTGTCCTGTTTCCAGCTCCCAAGAGCTGAAATTACAGGTGTGCACTTACTACCATGCCTGGCTGATAAGCCCTCCGGAGGTTTCTTAATCCCAAGTAAGTCAGGGAACCTCTGCTCTGTTGTATAGGGGGCAAAATATGGTTTTGGACTATATCTGGCATGCTGACATTTAGGGATAGAGTTGTTTTCACATTTATAATGACAATAAGAATAATAGTTTGGGGCTAGAGAGATGGCTCAGTGTTTAAGGCACGTGGCTCCAGTGCCTAAGGCCCGGGGTTCAATTCCCCAGGACCCACATAAACCAGACCCACAGGTCTCTCTCTCTCTATCTATCTATCTCTATCTCTCTCTATCTCTACTTGAAAATGAACAGCAAACCAAGAAAGGAGCAATTGTGCAATGAAGGAACCTGGGCCTGGGGGAGTCAATCAACAGCCATTAAATTTGGCCAAATATTCCACTCAGTGAGGGGGGAACCTTTGATTGGAAATGGGGATTTAGGGCAAGATGCACCGGATCCCATACTCTTGGGCTCCCAAGAAAAGATGCACTATGTCTGATAGGGAGGCTACTAAAAATAGAAACTAGGCAATCCAGAATGGTCTATATTTGTTAACCTATACTGTTCTAACTCTCCAATGGAGATTGTGTTTGTATTTTTCAGGATATAGCGAGTGAGCTGTGGCCCATACAACCCTACCACCCGACAGCAGGCCAAAAGCTGAGACCATGGCAAGAGATGAGCCACCACAGTCATATTGTGGAGGATCCATATGGAACCCTGCAGAGAAGGACGGGATGAACAAGGGACCCATAGCCACAGCCATTCAACCAACTCAGGATAAGCCAAATGTGTTTATGTTTTTCAGGATGCAACAAGAGAGCTGTGGCCCATCTAACCCTACCAACCCACCATAGGCCGATGGCTGAGATCCTGGCAAGAGAGGAGCCACCACAGTCATATCGGGGAGGATCCATAGGGAACCCAGCAGACAATGACAGATGAACAAGGGACCTATAACCACAGCCATTCAATCAACACAGGATAGGACATTGAGACAGGAACCAAGGATTTTCGACACAAGGACCTCTAAGCTCGCAACATTAAAGCAGCCTTATTACTCACCCACCACGACTCAGGGAACTGAGCGGAAGAGGGGGCGGAAAGATTGTGAGAGCCGTGGTGGGGGAGACTGTCCGGAGGCATGGCACCCATCAGTAACAACACATTGGGCCAGGAGAACCAGGCTGAGTACTAGAATATCCAGGATCCCCTGCCACAAGGACTAATCCAGACGGTCCACTGAGGAGGATATCCAACTGATCAGGGAGGGGAGGGGGGGCAACGGGGAATTGGGGATAACAACACATTGTTGGCCCACTAAACAATGTAACTCATTATGGACAATAAATCTATATTAAAAAATAATAAAACTTTCCACTGTATCTGTCCCTGTCCTCCAAGGTCTGAATGGTGCTGAACTAGTCGGGTCCTCAACCCTGATCTTTCCTGGCTGTCAGATGATCTCGTTTGCTCCTTTTCTCCACCTTGTAGGCAGGTGCACCCTCTTTCTCAAGCACTGGATTCCTATAGCACAAGGAATGCCTTTAAACTGATTTGTACAGACCTGGTATATGGCGCCATATTTTCATCACAAAGAAGGTGGTTTTCAACTTGGGTTCCAATAGCTGCTAGAATTATTCCCACTGAAGAACTACAGAGGAGAGTGACGGCTCTGAAGAGACCACACAGGTCTGAGGAGCAGGTCATATTAATCTCTGTAAAGCACCATTCTCGAAAGCCTTTCCTGACCATGTGACCTGAAAAAGAAATGTCTGCCTCTGCTGGCACAGAACTCTGCTTTTCTGGGGCACATGAGTAGATTGTATTTTTTTTAAAATTTTATTTATTCATTTTCAAGCAGAGAGAGAGAGAGAGAGAGAGAGAGAGAGAGAGAGAGAGAGAGAGAGAGAGAGTCTGGCTTATGTGGGTCCTGGGGAATTGAACTGGGGGCCTTAGGCACTGGAGGCAAGTGCCTTAACCGCTGAGCCATCTCTCCAGCCCAGTAGATTGTATTTTTGAGATAGCTTTGAGTGCAGTGTGCCATATGGCTGAGTTCTAGATAATTAAATGACAACCAAAGTTAAAAGTTCAGACTTGGTCCTTGGACATTCCTGTGACAGTCAGCTTGAAAGGATCTAGGATCACCTCAGAGACAAATCTCTGGGCAGATTGTATAACAGGTGTTCTAGATTAGAGTTACTGAAATGGAAGACCTACCTCAACTGTGGGCAGACTTTCCCACGTGTTTGGGTCCTGCACTGAATGGACAGAAGTTGCTCTCTGCTCCCTGCCTGAGTGTATAGTGTGAGCAGCTGCCTGGAGCTCCTGCATTCATGTTTTCCACCCCCCTTGATTTATAAACCAAAATAAGCCCTTTCTCCCCTGTGTGTGTCCTATCAGGTATTTCTTCACAGTAACAAGTAACTAATGCAGTCTCTATCAGCAATCTCTATGCTTTCTTTGTCTGTCCCAAAGAGAAGACTATCAGGACATTCAAGAGGTAGAGAAATAGGATTGTAAAGCTTTGGTCTGAATAGATGTATGGGGTAAACACCCAATCACTCACACACACACACACACACTCATACACACACACACACTCTCTCTCTCTCTCTCTCTCTCTCTCTCTCTCTCTCTCTCTCACACACACACACACACACTCTCTCTCTCTCTCTCTCTCTCTCTCTCTCTCTCTCTCTCTCTCTCTCTCTCTCTCTCTCTCTCTCTCTCTCTCACACACACACACACACACACAACCTGCACTAAAATATGACAAGAGCAAGAATTCTGCTTGCACGTTGCCGCTTGGTGTTGAATTGTATAACATGCTGCAATTTCCTTAAATAATATCATATTAAAATCAGCTCATTGTAACACAATTAGTTGAGGTAAAATAATGTGAAAGTCGACATCAGTGCTTGAATTAAGAAAGTAGGCAAGACGGCTGGAGAGATAGCTCAACCTCTTGGCTCAGGTTCAATTCTCCAGGACCCATGTAAAGCCAAGTGTACAAAATACCCAAAACATTTGGAATTCATTTGCAGTAGCAGGAGGCAGTATTCTCTCTCTCTCTTTCTCTTTCTCCATCCCTCCTTCCACTTGCAAATAAAAATGAAAAAAACAATAGCCAAGTTTAGATGTCCTGAGAAGATGGACATTTGAGTATTATAAGATCTTTCATCTACCAACCTGCTTCACCTTTAAGAAACTCATCCTGTGGATGGAAAATTGAGGCAAAAGGAGATTTATTTATTTGAAATATACCAGAGCCAGAAATGAGATTCAAACTCATGTTACAGTCATGAAAGATTTTACTCATTCTTTTTGTGGTGTTATTGGGGATTGAATCTACACTCTCACACATGTTAGCCAAGCACTCTACCAACTAAGTTACATCCCCAATCTAAATTTACATTTTTTTTCTGAGAGAGAGCCCCACTAATTTACCTATGCTGGATCTGAACTCCCTCTGTAGCCCAGGCCACTGTGCAATCCTGAATAAGTCAGCTTTAGCCTTCTGACTAACTGAGACGGTGAGCCTATATAACATGACCATTGGCTTAAGTCTTTACTCTTATTCGTTATCCAGTACAAATATTTTGCTTATCATTTCATGATCTTTAGATTATCCCAGAGTTAAAGATTTCCACCTCAACTATTGCTAAGGCTTGCCCTATTGCCTAGGGCAAGATAGAGACAGAACACAGCCATTTTATGTCTGATTTCACTGGATGCCCTATAATATCATCTTGTCCCCAGGAGGTGCCCTGACGTTTGTCAGTTTAAGGCTCAACTTTCCAGAGCTGGTCTGAAGAGAGAGTCTCATTCCAACTTGTACATGGATTCACAGCGGGCAGCCTGATGACCTCTCTGTCATCTCAAACCTGCGCAAGGACTCCTTCCAGAAACCTAGCTGTGGCCTCATCCTGACCATTGCCACTGAAGGCTGAGAACAACCCAGAACACGACTCCATGAGCCTCCTCATTACTCACAGGAGCAGACATGCCCCAGGGGGAATCAGTCAGTGCCATCTGACTGTACACTCCGCAGTTCATTCAGAAACCTGTCACGTGCCAGATCCTCGCCCAAGTCCTGCTCCCCAAGTAATTGAGTGATATCCACTTACACGCAGTGGGCAAGGGCCACCTCTGCCTCATTTCCTCACTTAATGCTTCCTCGGTTCCGTTATTTATTTTCTTTACTAGTACAGCAATTCTGCAGTGTGAGTCACTCTTCCATCCCCAGGAGCCCCTGGAAGGCCCAAGGCACAGAGGGTGATTTATGAGGCCCTTTGACACAAGATGATGCACAGCCAGAAGCCTGTGTGTCACTTCCTTGGTGTTCACGTGGGGAGCAGGTTTTGGTGAGCAGGACAGCAGGGACCTGGGATCCTTGGGTTCAGCCCTGTTCTGCAGCTTCTCTAAGGGAGGGTGAAATGCATGGCTGGTTGGGGCAAAAAGGGGGGACAGGAGGGGCTGGCACACACAGTGCAGTTTACAAGAAGGGGACATAAGTGCCCCTGTCCATGCCTAGAATGAGGATGCCAACACATCTGTACCAGGGCCCAGTCCATCCTCTAAGGGACACTTGGGAAATTCTAGAGACATTTTCTTTGCTTGTCACAACTTGGGTGAGATTTTCACCTATTGCACAGAGGTCAGGAATTTTTAGCAATTATTTATTTGATAATTGATAAAAATGTATGTAATTACAATATACATCTTATTCTAACATTTGCGGAATAAAATGTGA
>PVHP010028061.1:0-23443 GCA_004024765.1 Zapus hudsonius
CAAAATAAAGAAAGCATCCTGGGACATTATGATCTACACCCTGCAATATTTCAAAAAGTTATAAACCTGTAATAAGAAGTGACCATAGGAAATGTAAGTCCCTGAATGAGTTAGGAAACCTAGAAGAGGGATTTGAATTTTCACTAGGTGTTAAATGGAATTTTGAGTTGATGATAGATATCAAACCACCAAGAACCTCTTCTTAACATCTGGCAAACAGGAATGTGTAAGTTGGACAACATTAAGAAGCGGGGTGAAGTACTCTGTTAAAGGAAGGTTGAATGGGAAATAAGTCCTTAGATAGTCAAGGATGGACTTACACAAGACATAGGACTTGAAAGGGATCTGAAGTAGGGAAAAGATGTAAAGGAATCATTGAGTTTATGAAGCAAAGGGAATAAAAGTGTTTGAAGCAATGGGAATATATTGCACACAGACTTAAAAATGGGAAGGCTGGCCAAGGACAGTTTAATGTGCATTAAGGGAAGGAAAGCAAATTTTAACAGTAGTCCAAGAAAAACACAAATTTACTAAAGAAATGGTGTAATGCAACTGAATTGTAAATATAAAAAATGCTACTGGGCATTTTGAATGAACTGTTCTATGCCTTCTATCATTAATTTTTATAACTCTTTCTATGACTTCTTAGTTCCCAGTTTAGATGCTCATATGTGCCAGATGTGAGACCTCTGGGGCACGTGATGTATGTGTGTGTATATGTGTGTGTATGTGTTATGAACATTTTAATTGTGTATTGGAAGCAGATAGCAAACTAATCTATTACGTTGGCCTTATCTCAAGAAGTAGAGGCTTCTAGGAATAGATACAGGAACAAATGGTATCTCAGTATGCTGATTTTCATGTCAGAAGTGTAGAAAGTATTTTGTTTTCTGACTGTGGATACATTGGGAAGATCTGACATGAATCATGAGAGTTGAATTATTCTGCTGGAACTGTTAGGTGCCATGTGCTGCCCCCACCATCTGAGATCCAGGCTGTGGTCATGGTGAGGTCAGCAATGGGTAATGGCACTCAGAGGGGACTCGTAAAATGTCCTACTGGAATGCATGTGATGCTGATGAGCACACATGAGTAGGCTTCCAATTCAAGAAAAATAACACTACTTAGCATTTATGTGGGACTTTTCATTCACTATTGAGTTAATACATAAAACCCCCATTAAAAGCATATTTTTGACTCTTTATTTTCAGATGAGGAATCAAAGGCAAAGTGAGGTTAAATAACTTGTCCAAAGCCAAACATCAAAGCAATAATGAAGAGAAATATGGTAGAATACTTATTCTAAATTCCAATCTTGCTTAGTTCACAGATGCCACTTGGTCTTTGAGGAAAGATGGCAGTTGCTCTGTAGAGAGAAGATACCCTTCCTTACAGAAACCAGTGCACCATTGTGGTACGAAAACCAATTTGATATGGGGGGGGGAAATCTCTGTTTCAGGTGTCGATGTTTTTCATCACTCTGAAACTATAAACCTAGCAGGACATCCATTATAGTGGCATTTATGGATGCTCTGGAGCTAAGGAGTGAAACATGTAAGCGAGCTCCCTGTGACCAGGGTCAGAATCCAGTGGTTGTTATGCCTGCAAATTTCAGTACTGGATTTTGTAAATTATGAAGTAGTGGTTGTGAATTGTAAGAAAAAACAGAATAGAGATGATGGGAAAAGATAAAAAAATGGAAGGTTCTTTTAATCCAATTTCTTGGACATAGTCTGGGTTCTTGGGCTTGGGGAATGAGAACCTGGAAAGAAATGGCAAATTTCTGAGTTTCTTAAATGCTGGTACAAAGATTATTATCTCATTGTTTAACTGACCAGGTGCATTTCAGATAAAAGGAAATCCTCTCTGTTCTGCAAGATTGATAGCATTAGGAACACTTAGATGTGGTGGTCATGACACTGACCTTGACATGTTTATCATGGCTCCAATAACCAGCATGGAGATAAAACCTCTAAACTGCATTAATGACACCGATATCCAGGAGAATAAGCAAGAGTGATGGAGGACAAACTGGAAAGAAGTTGTTAGTACCTCTGACAGATGGACTATTTTTGAGGACACACCTTAAAGGATTCCTGGAGATACTTGAAAGGCAATTTTGGGATGTCCCAGTCAATTGCTGAAAGTCACAGCATTAATACAACCAAAACCTGGAATTTTGGGGTATTATATAGTAAATTTTTCTAAATTGAAATATTTTCTCCTGAAGAGAGTAAGGTGGTCTGATTTTTAGGTAGTCAATCTGGGAGACCTGAAACTAAAATGTCACACAATCACTCCCCAAAGTTATGTTCATTAGAAACTTAGACATTCCTTTCTGAATGGGTAGGGGAGGAAGGATTCTGCAGAGTCAGGAAGTCAACAAATCTGGGAAAGGGTTGCAAGATCTGGCCATAAGGCTCTATAAAGGGAAAACAACTGCTTAGAGATGGTCCTCTCTGATTGAGCTGCCTGCAATTGGGGTAGTATGCTGGAGACTTCTACCAGCTGAGCTGCCTGAAGTTTGTGCAGTGTGCTCCAGAGACACAGCTTCTGTGAGTTGTGACCTGTGCTGGGGTGGGCTTTTCCATGGTACAGCTGCATTTGAGCCATCCATGCTCCCTCACCCTGAGGCTGAGGAAGAGTAATTACAGGGGCGGTTTTGACATAGGAGCTTTACCTAATTGGATGCAGAGAGGTCATCCTCCAGGTTGGGATGAGATTTCTTGGAGGTGCAGTTGCTTTGGGGTCCACATTGCTCCTGTAAGGAAGCTGTCACCATGCTCAGTGAGTAACCCCAATCGCCTCATTGGTTCACCAAAACTGGGTTTGATGTAATCATACTTTGGACTATCATCTGTACTCTATCTGGGGTGAATAGACATTCCAAGTTTTGGTTGTATTGCTGCTGTGACTTTCAGCAATTGACTGGGACATCCCAAAATTGCCTTTCAAGTATCTCCACGAATCCTTTAAGGCATGTCCTCAAAAATAGTCCATCTGTCAGAGGTACTAACAACTTCTTTCCAGTTTGTACTCCATCACTCTTACTTCTTCTCCTGGATGTCAGTCTCATTAATTTGTTTACATTACCCCAGGGGGAAAAAAGTTTTCTACGACACTTGGCATGGGGGAGGAATCCCAGAGTGGTGGTCTTCCTGGTGTGGTGTGGACTGGCATGTAAGCTTGAGGAGTGGGTCTGCCTTGGGAATATGAAGATGCCTGGAAAACAGTTGAAGAGTTAGAGATCGTTAAAGTTCCTGTGAGTGGCACATAAGGGGCTAGATTGTCGGCAAACTGCTGCAGAGGTATGCTGGCCATTGTTATGAGTTAAAAGGTATACAGTTGAAGATGTGTGTTCATTTCACCTTGGGGAAAAGTTTTCCTTAATAAGGGAAAAAAACTAGTGAGGGTGGGAACCTTCAGAAGTTCTGTCCAATGTGTCAGCATCTTGTTTCTCTTCTACCACAAAAAGGAATTGTGATTTAAAGAAATTCAAATAAGCAAGCTTTCATATTATTAATGATGCCTATTATATTTAAAAAATGAAATGAGAATTTCCTAGTTAGAAATGTTATTACAATATGACATTAAGAGAATAAAATGGCTTGGAGCTCAGGAAGACTAGGTTCAAATTTCAAATCTATTTTTAAACTTACTTATACATAATTCTACATGTTTATGAGGTATATGCATGTATATTCGTATGATGATCAAATTGAGGTTATAATTTTGGACAAGCCATTTAATTCAGTGAGCCTCCACTTCCTTAACTCGTGAGTGGGAACAGTTACCCTCCATTCTTACACATTCTCAGAGTCCAACGAGTCAAAGCACTTGAACATGTATCAAAGTGCAATTTATAGTTCATGATTGCTACTGAAAAATAAGCGGCTACCTCCTACTGTGCCAATTCCAAGAAGCACCTCTACCAAGAACTCCAGGATAACACAATTCCTGTACAAATTTGTTCCAGTCAGATCCTGGCAATAAACAAGCATCACACATGGAGCATATCTGAAGTGGTTTCATAACGGAGTTACTGGCAAGCTGTGCACATGGCGTAGAGACCAGAGTTCTTTGTCTTGAGACTAGCAACAGAAGAAACAATTGATCTGAATTAGCCTCAAAGAAGGAAGCAATGATTAGAACATGGAAGCTATATGGGAAAACAAAGCCTACACCTCTTATATCGAATAGATCATAGCAGTGTTACCTGGAGCTTGCAGCAAGAACTTGGGTTTTCTTGGTGAATCCAGCCTAGTGAGAAATTATACTGTTTCTTTAATGCTACATTCAGATGACATGAGGTTAACTCCTCATGAGGGTTTAGAGGCCAGAACTTCTAAACCTCCGAACCTCCCATGCCAAGAGGAATTCCTGGACACCCTCCTCAAGAAATCTGTCTAATGTGTATATATACACTAATTCACTGACCATAGGAAACTATGATTATCCTATATCTCTGTCAATTTTCCATGGTCCTTTGGTGTAGTGAATCTTCCTAATGAATTACAGTTAGGTTAGTGAATGAAAATGAAGGTAGTAAAGAAAGTCCCAGGTTGTTTTATGATCTCAGTTCTTTTAGTGGTTACCTGGAGATGGAAAAGTTAAGTCTTTTGAAGTAATCCATGAGCTTCCTACAGCCTTTTTATGAATTTTACTTTCCCTGAAACTACCTGCTGGAGACTAAGTATGGGCTAGATACATGTAATAGTTTATGAGAGGATGCTGTGATCTCTTCAGGAACTTGCTTATTTAAATCAAATACTGTAGGGTGAAGGATAAAGCTCAGTGGTAGAATGCTTTTTATTATTCACATGAGGCAAATAAAGGAAAGTGGAGGCTACATAAAATTGAACTAGAAGCAACTAATCACTATTTAAAAATTACATGAACATTTAATATTCTGCTTGGAGATAATTATGCAAACATTAATTTTTCAAAATTAATACAAATTTGGATACATATGGGACACTAGACATTAATGTATTAGATAAGATGTATTTGGGACCAAAGATAATCTGATACTATATATCTGATACTATATACCTACATGCATGTATATGTATGGAGAGAGAGAGAGAGAGAGAGAGAGAGAGAGAGAGAGAGAGAGAGAGAGAGAGAGAGAGAGAGAGAAACCAAGTCTTACATGTGCAAACTTATTTTAGAGTTGGATAGTAGGGTCAGTTAATGTAATGTACAAATCTAGAGGCTTCCTGTCTGGTGTCTCTGCCAAAGTTCTGCCTGCCGAAAGAACATCTGCCCATGGATGTTCTGTGGTCACGTACATGATCTCCACCAACCTACCACCAAGCTCTGCCTCTTTTACTATGCTCTCTTTCACAAAATCACTCTAATACTTCAGAGACTTCAGATGTCTAAGAGTCACCCAGCAGTGCTTAGGCTCTCTAGTTCTTGCACAGTTCATTTAGTCTATGCCACATCTTCAGGACCAACATGGCCTAGAGTGTGTTCATAGGGATTTTTGTGGGTCAGAAAGGTCAAGGTGTTCTCATGGATGTTTCCTAGGCATTGAAACCAGAGATTGAAAGTTAGGTGTATAGTCTAATAAACTATCTGATACATAGCTGATTGAGGAAGAAGAACCAGGATGGAGTTAATAAAGTCAATGCAGAAAATACAAACTAGATTCAGAGGATTCACACTATAGGACACAGGTAGCATGATGCTGAGCCATCATCCTCAGGGACAAAGCCTTCAGTGCATGGGTCTTTGTGGGATATACATATCCAAACGCACTCTCAATTATACTTACATCACATCTTAACTTTGTTACTTTTGACCATTGAATTCTTTCCCTATTTAGATGATGATCTGAATTCTTAGAAAATCATTGACTGTAAAATGCATTGGTCTCTTTCTTCACAAGATTAAATGCTCTGAAAGAGTAATAGTACACTCAATGATCTTCTCCCTAAATATCTAATTCTTTTGTCACCTACTAGAATTTAAATTTTAGCATCATAAGTTTACAATATTCCACTAATTAGCATCATTTTAGGCCTCATAAATGCTAAGTACAAAGTTATTTCTCAATCCTGATACCAACTCACTGTATATATGTCCGACTAATTCGACACCCGAAAGGCCTCTGCAATTGTGACTTTTAAAAACTTCATATCTTGATTGTCTTCTTAACTTTTTCTTCACTTTTTTCAATGTCCCCCTTTTCTTGACTTCCAAATGGTTTTATTCACTAAACTGGGATGCAAACCTTAGCTCTCACTTCTATGCTTTCCATATGGAGAAATATCTTTTAATACCAAAGACAATATTATTATTACTACCCTTTTGTGGATAAAAGTCCTCATCTATAGCTTCAACTTTCCCTCAAGATTCCAGGCAAAGATTTTATTTGTCTTACAGACATTTCTATCATGTTATACAATCATCACCTCACATCCCACATATCCACAAATGTATTCATACCATACTTCCTAAATTTGCCTTTTTCCTATATTCTTCTCTTTAGTCAGAGACATTATGACCTACTTGGTAGACAAATAAGAAAACTTAGTTAATATATAGGTATTATCTTCTTGCTACTCAACAGTCAATTAATAATCAGACTTTAAATTTTTTCCTCCATGGATATTCTTTGTTTGTTTGTGTGTTTGTTTATTTTATTTTTGTCTTTCAAGGTAGGGTCTCACTTGAACCCAGGCTTACTTGGAATTCACTATGTAGTCTCAGGCTGGCTTAGAACTCACTTAACTCTTCATACCCCTGTCTGCCTCCTGAGTGCTAGAACTAAAGGTGTGCACCACCATGCCCAACTTTGGTTGGGATTCTAAATTGCTTCCTCCAGTATATCTATTTTCAGAGCTCCCAGGTAACTTTTTTTTCAAAATGGCCCTTATTGCTAGCAATTTCTTCTCCCAAATCTATGATAGAATATTGATGGTCCAGTCTTGTGCAGGTCTTCCACAGGTAACTGTAGCTGCTCTGAGTTTGTGAGAGTAATGGCCATGTTATGTCAAGAAGATAGCGTTCCAGAATACACTTCTCCATTCTCTGTCTATTAAATTCTTTCCATCCCCTTTCTTAAGGCTTGGAGGAGGTTCTACAGTTAACTCATTTAGGGCTGTGCAATTAACAGTCACTTTGACTATCAGGCTTTATGATAACCATTTCACACAGACTAAAGAAGCCTCTCTGATCAAGATTAAGAGTAGCACTAACCCATGAGAATGAACATAAATATTTAGGAAGCAGTTTGATGGGTACATCAGTTTGCTGGATACATCCCCACTGGGGCCTATGACCTCCCAGCCACAAGTCTTTAACCAGGTTTACAGTACCAGGCATGAGTTTCCTCTCATGGAGCAGACTTCAACTTCAATCAGAAAGTGGTCATGCCACTATTGCATCATTTGGCAACCTTGCCTGGCACTTAGGGTTTACAGGTGTGTAAGACTATTGGTGGTTTTTCTCCTACAAGAGTCTTAATATACATAGCTTCTCCTGTCACTATGAAATCTGCCCAGTATAGATTTTTTTTATGTCCTGCAACTGAAGAGTGTGGTGTCTTCAGCAATAGAGTTTTGATTCTGTCAAGCTTATTAGTAGATGTAGTAGAGATAGAAAGATGCCTAGAAGTCTGTAAGTGTTGCCATTATGCTGTTATGCAGAATATTGTGTCTCTGGGCTTCTAAGAATATTTCTTAGTTGAAAGACATTGTTATTCTTCACTGCTCTGAACTCTGGCATATGTTAACTTGAAATTTAGTATGAGAATTAGGATGAGATTAAGCTTCAGAAAAATTAGGAAGGCAAATAGACTGTCTTGTTATTTCCATCTTAGAAGATGACACAGGTGAGACACCCCTACTCTGCAAGGCTGAACAAAGTATTGAAGTGTAATTGTCACAGTAACATGCAATCATTACTCTTCCACATAAACAAAAGGAACACTTGAAAAATGTTTTTAAACTCTTTTAAAATAGGAATGGAAGAGTCAAAGAGCAGCAATATTAGTCTATTACATCAATTCTTTGGGGAGACACGAACAATTGTCTGTTCACCCTCAGATAGGGCACCAACAACAGAGAAAAGAATCAACTACATCACAGTCTAGTTTGGTGAATCAACGAATTTATTGGGGCTACTTACAAAAGTATGAGTGAGAGATGCCTTATAAGAGCATGGACAATGCAAACAAAGGCAGCTGCATCACTGAAAAGCTGACCCCAGCATAGGTGACCACTCATAATGCTTCCTTTTGGGAACACAGTTCATGCCTTGCAGGCAGCTCAGCTGGCATTATAGTCTCTCCTCCAAAGCAGCTCTTACTCCCTCTGTAACCAGGTCAGGAGACTAGTGAATCTTCTAAGCTTCAGGAACGTTCTGAGATTTCTAAGGTCCTCAGCCTTGTTTACTTTCTGAGATTTAAGAATCTTCCTGAGTATTCACTGGAGCCTATGTTTCAATTTGGAAAGTCTTAAGGAGCTTTGTTATATGATGAATGTTTCAACTTGAAATTTCTATACAACACAGTCTATACAATTAGAACACATTCATACTACTTATTGAAAAAGAAACTGCATGTTTCTTTGCAAATAGCTCAACACGCACACACTGCTAATGGTTTATTTGCTCTAAATTAACCTTTAAGCAAGATGGCACCTTGGGAGGAATATGGAACTCAGTGGACTTGAAATTATATGAACTATCCAACCCTCTTTCACCCCTACATGAGGAAAGGATAATGAAAGAAAATTGCAAGAGACAATAAGAAAGAAAAGCACCAATACAATGAATATCAGGGGAAAAAAAAGGTTGGCCACCTAATTATAGTGACAATACTAAATTTTGGGATGATTAATTGCCTCTGTTCTGATTCTCTATAAAATATGCTACCTGGCAATGGCCCCCAAAGGCAGATCTTTGGGGCATTAACATAATCTGCCTTTCCAGATTGCTGGCTCTCTGCATCAAGTGCAGCTTAAAGATTAAATTGTTGTCTTTTCCTAGTGGTGTTCATAGTGACAAGAAACATGATTTTGGTCACATATTTAATGAGAGAATTTGCCAGATATTACATCCAGTTCAAAAGAAAATCCAAAGGACAGATCCAGGTGTAGATTAGAACTGTGGGAAGGAACGGACAAAGGGGTTTTCTAAGGAGCTCTTCCTCAAGGGGTTAGTCACTTGCAAATCCACTGAGCAGAATTTGTTTAAGTCAAGAACGACTTCACATTTCTCTCAGCTGTCTACAATTTACGGATTGTTAAACACCTACACTAGAATCTGAATCTCAGCTCAGAATGGTGTGATCTATATAATACAGTTTTCCACAGCTTGATAGGGTAATATGAGGAATGCCATGTGCTTTTTTCTGATTTGAGTAGGGAGAATTCTCTAAGAATCTTTTCAAAAGGGAAGGTATACTAAATGTCACATGTATATTTAAATGTCCAGTTGTTATCTGAAGTTTATCCCTATGGCCAAATCTTGCACATAAGGGCTAAAAAAGGCTACTCAATAGTTAGTGGTTATCTGAAACACTTTCTGATGTATTTCTTCTCAACCTTATTTTTCATTTCCTAGCTTTTTATTTTTTAGTTCTGCTATCCTTATATCATTATATTCTTACCATAAAGGTAAGTCTTTCACTTGTAAAAGAGAAGCCATTGCTTTTAAAGGACAATAATTAAAATTATCTTTCACCAATCCAGGAAGAAGTGGGTGGGAAAGTGGAAAGCAGGACTCACCAGTTCAGACTGTCATAACTGGATAGAACATGCTTAGTTCTGGCTGTAGAATTGATCAATTTCCCCCAGCTATACTAGATCTTGATTTTAGATACACAACCCACAAATAAGACTTTGAATATTTATTCTAATCTGTACTAGAAAAGGAAGGATGCTAGTCTGATATTTGGAAATTTTCTTGAAAATTTGAGCTCATTAGAGAGTCAAATATGTCTATGTAGTGCATAGGAATCTATTGTAATATTTCCTCTCTGAAGGAAGGGCTTACAAATGTTTCAGTGATGGTGAGCAGAATACTTATATTTGATCACATGTCAATAAAAACAAGCAATTGATGCACAGAGTTTTGTGCTTGCCAGTTGTTTATTGCTGATAATAAGCTGGTACTCTGGAGAGCTACAGACCACACTCCTCATTCCACTCAGCCCTCACAACACAAGTTTGAGCTAAATTGTACTGTTTATTTTAGCTGACAATGTTTACTGCATCACAAAACTAGAAATAGTTTAAATGGGTTCCCAAACATTGATTTTGTCATTTCTTCACCGTATTCTTTCCAAATGGTGGTTGTTTCTGGTTACTCTTCTCCTTAGGTCCCATCACTCTTTTCAAGAGAGTTCTTTTCTCCAAAAGAACTAGGAGGCTATTTGCCTCCTAGAATATGCTCCTTTTTGGTGTTTTCAGTGTTTGTACCAGGAGGAAACTCTTCTTAATAACAGGAAGGAAAAGCTAAGGTCTACCCAAATCTAGTCTGTTGATTACTTACACATGTCCCATAAGCCAATGCTTGAGAATAAAAGAAAACAAGAATATTTCATGGCAAATATATGACATCTACAAATTTATGAAATGTCAACATTAGTGTCTATAAATAAAGTTTTACTGGAAACTAGCTGCATCCATTTGTTCACATATCAATAGATGAGTTTACAAAGCAAGAATAATGTAGATTAGCTGTAACAGAGAACATCTGGTCTGTGAAGCCTGAAATACTATCTGGTCTTTTATAAAGCTTGATGACCCCTGCTTTAGAATTCTATCTACCATTTTATCATCCTAGTGGCTTTGGGCAATTTACTTAACCTTCCATTTGGAAAAGGAGAATGATCATAATAATAGATCATCATCTCTTCTTAGCAGAATTTATACAGTTTTTGGTAGTAAAAGTAGTAAATGCTATATTAAACACAGTAATAATTTCTATTCTTTTTTACTTATTGTGATGGCTAAGTTCTGTTATCAACTTGATCAGATTAGGAATCAGTCAGTCCTCTCAGCTGGGTGTGAGAGATTGCTTCCAGAAGGGCTCATGAAAGGAGGAAGTCCTTCCTCCAGAGTGAGTGGTCCTTCCAGTGGTTGTTTTTAATGCAATGAAATCCTTATTTTTCCAAGTCTGGGTCCTCTAGTGGTTTGAAATATATTCTCTTCTGGTTAATTCTGTCTGCAACTTTGACTGACCTTTGCTCCCCAACTGGCCAGAGAATTATAACTCACCTTTAACAAAGCATGTTTGAATTACCCTGCTGTACCCCTACACTAGCACAGAAACCTTGGGTCTTTTTGGGGAAACCAGCTTCTTCTAAGGGTGATGTCATATGAAAAGTTACCTCCTACTTGCAGATTCTGTAAACTCAACCTCAGTTGTGGTATCATAATGTAAACAGGTAGATTAAAGCCAGAGTGTCTTGTTCAAATCACGGGCCTACGCACCACTTTCTTACTCTGTGATATTGAACAAAACATTATAGTCTGGATTGCTTGCTTCTCTTGACCATAAGCCTACCCTAAAGTTTATGTAGCTTGAGAGTGGAAATGAGATATGCACAGAGATTAGGAGGCAAGTAGCTCACATTTGGCTGCTTCATCAGGGTCACAGGCTCTCAAGGAGAGATAAATATTGATCTCCCAGGATATTGATAATAAGGCACTTCCAGACCAGCGGCTGAAATTTCAAGAGAACTCCTACTCATCAAAGTGATGTGATAGCTGCTGACTCATAAGGACACTGCCTTTGCCCATAGTTCTCCCTATTTCCCGATCTTACAAATTCCTTAGACTTTTGGTAGGCTCCCCATGAGTGTGAGTAATCTCACTTTACCTCTTCACCATTAAAGCCTTCAGATGTGTTTTTGTAGACCTGTCACTATATGTGTTTGGTGCCTATTTTTCTTGAGCCTTATGTAAATATTTCTCAAGTTGCCTCCCTCCTATCTAAAGGGAGCTTTGCTTTCTAACTTTCTAACAATTCCTTCTTATTTACCCATCTTCTCATGCCCTCCTTCTGTCCCGGTTAGCTATTCTATGTGACCAGGAGAGAAAGAACTTAAAAGCCATTGGCTTGGGGTATTTTAGTCACTATTGAATGTCTATTATTATTATTATCTATTATTAATATTATTATTATCTATTAGTCACTATTGAATGCTCTGAAACCCAAGCTTAGCCCACACAGAGCCAAGAAAGGCTCTGTAACTCACCAGCAGCCAGGCAGGCAGGGAGGCAGGGAGAGACAGAGATTTCTTTCTCCTTTATATAGCCTTAGGCTGGGGTCTTGCAACCCTATCCCAGCCTTGTTGGCTTCCTGAGTCTCTGGAATTTCCCTTCATGCACTGCCCTCCCAAGAAGGAATGCTCATTTCAAAATTCCCTTAGCTTCCTTATATCCTGCCCCCTACTGAGAAGGTGGCCTTCCTGTGAACAACATCAGAGACCCACCCAAGATAATTAAAAAGATCAAGTTGACAACAAAACTTAACCATCACAATGGGGCTGTGGTCCATAAAGGTCTGGTAATTCTTCCAAGGCCACAGAGTCTGTCAGTAACAATGTAGGTGTTTGAGTTCAGAACATTCTGGTGTCTATGCTATCTTTTTTGATTCCCCCACTAGTCTCCATGTGTAATGTGCTTGAAAGTGTTTTGTTATGTCCACCATGGTTTCTAATGTCTGTCACCAGATGCAATCATTCCTTCACTGTGGTAAGCTTTAATTCAGGTTTATTTATTTCTTTCTTTATTTTGAGTGTGTGTGTGTGTGTGTGTGTGTGTGTGTGTGTGTGTGTGTGTATGTGCTTTTCCAGGTTGGATTGTTTCCCTTTTGGATGAGATCTTTCACTCACCACGGGTCTCTAGGTTCAGCAGTCCTACTAGCTTCACAACAATGGCACTTTCATAAACGTTGAAGCTTCTCTCTGACATATAAATTTTTAAAATTCCTAATAGAAACCACATTGCTATTTCTATACATGCTATAGGGTTTCCTAACCAAACTCCAGGCAAGGAAAGTTGATTATTTCATTTCTTGGATGAGATGGTCAGAAACAACTCCTAGGCCTGGCAATCTTCCCATAGTCCTTTCCTCTTCTATAGAGCCATGTCCTCTTTTATCCCATGTCTGCAGTGTCCCTGCCACCTGGCTGCTCACAGAAAAGGAACAGATTCTAGAACATCACTTCCCAAGGTGAAGTATATCCATTTCGATCTCTAAATGAAGAAACTGCTGGTGCAGAAAATCACTAAACAAAAAAGCATCTCCTTCAAATGTCCTCATGGAAGGACACGTTCCCTGGCAGTAGGATGAGGCAGTGAGAAGCAGGAGCTCGTGCTCTCAGACTGATTAGTCCTTGTGGGGTGCACTGTGCCAGCAAGGAAGACTGGCAGTAGGAGAAGGAAATAGGGGTTTATTGCAGGGTCTTAGAAGTTGCACTAAGGAAAGGTTTTGCTGTTAGCATCCATAATCTCTGAGGATCATAACTCCGTGCTTAATTGAAGCAGAGATCATCTCTAATCACAAGCCCCTGCACAACACCCCCACAACCAGTCTAGCCTAGTACGATTGCCTTCATGTGGTTTTTCTAAATACTGAGAAGAGTTTTCTGGAGGAAGGCAGGTATTGTGATGTGATGTAATATATGCTATCAAATTCTAACTCTGGCCTGTCACTATGTTGATAAACCTCAACAATTCCTCTTAGTTCGTTTGCCATTAACATCAGGGAGTAATATCATCTTGGTACTTTGGTCAGAGTCAAATGGGATATAACAAATCAAAGCCCTCTGTAAAACTAATAATAATTTTCTAGTCATTACTGGCATCCTCTAATTAGTCCTATTTTCTAGTCTTCTGTTTAAATTGGAATTTCAGGTTTGAAAAGAAGCAATTATTGAGAGTTATGTCAAGAAGTCTAGGCCCTAAACGAAGCTCCTGTCTTATCTTTTAATCCTCTGTTAGGGTTTCATACTGAAATTATTGTTAGCAGTTCTATTTTAAACCACAGAGATCTATCACCTGTTGGGGTTGTTTCAGGCGAAATTGTTCTATGTAGACTTGAAAAAGAAAAGAGGGAGCCCCTTTCACACCTGTTCTCTGGGATTTCAGTCACACCTGCTTCAGCTTCTCAGTGTCCTTTGGGCATGGAGACATTGTCTGCTCACTGTTTCCTCTAGATTATCTGTAGACCACCAGCTGTGTTCGGACCCATGGCAAGATAAACAAGTCTGAATATTTAAGCTGGTGAATGATTGTCATTCCAAAATGTGGTAAGCATGAAGACTTCTCCACCACAAGATGCTGACTTCATTTCTGGTAGTGATGAAGGATGGTCTGTACCAAAACCAAATGTGGGTCTACACTTCTGTGACAAGGCAGACTTCAGAAAGGGAAATTTGAAACTGAATGTGAGTTAATCTTTCTGCTGAGTCTGCCTGTTCTCCCTCCTTGGAAAATGACTTTACCAGTTCTATTCAGCTCTAATTTCACATTCCATCATAAAAGACAGAATATATATACAAACACCCACTGGCTTACATTAAAATGTCTACTATCATTCAAGTCTCAACCCCATAGCTGAAGCAGTAGTTGAGTGACCCCAAATTGTACTGATCTGATCTGGAGTGAGCAACACTGGGCTTCCTTTGCTGGATCTCTTGCACATATTCTTGCAACACACTGTGGCACCATTTAGGAAATGTTAAATTAAAAATTGATTTGGAATAAAGTTTCCAGTTGTTGAAAGTGAAAATGGTACAAGTTCAGGAGCCATTTTATCTTGGGCTATTTCAGTTCCTTAGGTGGCCATTTACTACCTATCTGTGTGTGTGTGTGTGTGTGTGTGTGTGTGTGTGACCTGCCTTCCCATCTTACTGAAAAGTACATACATATGTCCTAGCTTTCACCAACTAAAAACTAAGAATCTCATCAGATAGTATCTGAGGCCTCTAGCTTTGCTGCAATTCACCTGCCTGATGTTTCCACTATATATTAACAAGTGTTTTGATTTATGACTTTCTTAACTCTGCTAATACAAAAACTTCATAAAAAATGTTACCACATTGAAACATGAACTATGGGATAACCTAAATCTGTGTTTTCAGTCCATGGTCAATCTTATTTATATCCAGATTAAACATTCTGTTATTCCCTTTAAGGTGAGAGCTGTATTTGTGGCATTGGAATTCCAAGCCTGTGTGCTCTGAACAAACAGGAAATATTTGATCAAATCTAATTAGCTTTCACTGCAACAAAAGCAATGGAGCTGCACAGACAGAGACAAGGATGAATGGCTTGAAAGAGAAGAGAAAATAACTTGAATTCAATATGCCTCTTTTATTTATCTGTTTTTAAGTCTAGAGGTGTAAAATGAATTTCAGAAGCTCAGATCAACCATGACACAGGTGAGTGTGGGCACCCCGTGTCCAGAATCCTGACTCATGACTTGACTTTGGCACACTGAAGCTGTCTTGTAAATCTCACATAAGCAAGCCAAACATTTTCGTGGGGCTCAGAGTATTCTATACATTTTTTCCCCAAAGAATGAAAAGAATGTGGGCCTCTCAGCAGAAAATTTCTGAAACTAAGCATTCCTAAGTTCCTTCAAACCTTTATAATATGGCACATACATTTCTCCTGTCCCTGAAGACTTGTGCTATTATCAAAGAATAAATGGGCAGGTACTTAATTAAAACAACAGTGAAAGAAAACAACTTGCATGGCCTTGTGTTGTAGCAGTGATATTCTTCTGTGCAGCTCACACAGAAAACAGTCTATCAGGAAGGGCTGGCTTAGCTCAAATGGTAGCCTCTAAGAGTTTGCATAAAATTCACAGCTTGCAATAAGCAGTTGAGCTTTTGAATTTTAAATTCTATGGTATGACAATAATAGAAAGCTAGTTTTTTTTCTTTCTTTCTTAAAAGGCTAATAAAGCTGTAGTATAGAATTCATTATCAAATCTTGGCTGCATTTTTTGTTGTTGTTGTTGTTAAATCTGAGCTCTGCATCTTAAGAGTTCAATGAGTATCAAATGCCTACCCCAGCTGGTGAGTTGAACTGAATGGCAAATCACAGATCTAACAATAGTAAGATGCACACACATCCACTTACACACACACACACACACACACACACACAGAGAGAGAGAGAGAGAGAGAGAGAGAGAGAGAGAGAGAGAATAAAATGTGTGCATGTATGTGTTTATATATAAGCCCACTCAATTCTCTTTGATAATAGGAATCTTTTATCCTCAGAAGAGCTGCAGAAATCTCTACTACTACTGTAGCCCTGTTAACAGCTAACTGTGACAAGGGTCTACTCAGAAGAGAGGAAAGTCAATAAAAGTAAAGTGTAAGTGTACTGTTAATGACAGGTTCTTGCAAGCACTTTCCCCCAAATTATACCATTCCTATTCAAATACCATCTCAAGAGTCTCAGACAGTGTCAAGTGCAATCATTGTTATTGCAGTTGCCAAGGTAATCAATTGAAATCATAATGAAGGGAACAGAAGGAAATCAATAGAGTCTGAAATTACAAATAAAGAGAAGCTATCGTTTAAGAGCATTTGGCTGAAATCTTCCATATTAATGGAGTCAGAAATGGCTGTGTCATTCAGAAGCAGTGTGGTGCATAATTCAGCTGAGTGCATTAGAACACCTAAAAGCAATTGCACGAGCTAGAGCTGCCTACCACGAACCCATCCACCTTATTCGGCACATTGCAGAAATGTTTATTGTAGCTCCAGCATGTTTTCATATCTTAAAATTTTCAATCATCTCCCAGATCACCCTTAGGCAGGAGGAAGGCTGACTTTCTCAGAGACATCAATAGTAGGTTGTTAGGTCACTTTGATTCTGAGATTGGAGGGAGGTAAGAAAGGCTAATCATATATTTTACTTTAGATGTATCTTCTTTAGAAAATCTCACAAACATGTATTTCTGTAGAATAAAAACAGGTAGAATAGAAAGGAAAAGATAGCACAAAAACAGATCCTAGGAAAATTGATTATTACCCAGTCTTTAATCACTGGGATCAAAATGTTCATTAGGTTCTATTGACGTGACACAAAATCTTTCAATTTCATTGTTATTTGTAAGGAACAAATGAATATTTTGGAATTTTGTAATATTTGATTGAGTTAAGTGCTAACAAAGATCAAAAGGGTCTATCATTCTTTTATTAGTAACAAAAACATATAAGGAATTGTGAAAAAATTATGTAGATGTTGTTATCCCAATTTATCTGTGGGTCTGACAATGATAGGTTTATGGATATAAGCAGGAATACACTTATGACATGGCTCAATTAGTACCACAAGCTTTCAGTATTGCATTCCTTTGCTTTGTAGGCCTTAAAGTACAGGCTGTCTGTATGAGAAACTCTGAAATTTTGATGTCAAGCTACAGATGGCAGGGGTACCTAAGAAACTTCCACGTGTTTGCCATTGTTGCAGTTACCTTCTCACTGCTGGGACAAAATACCTACCTAGAAGCAGGTTATAGAATAAAGGTTTTTTCTATGCTTACAGTTTTGAGGGGAAGCTTCACATGGTCAGGGAAGCATAGCAGAGCAGGCACTCATGGTGTTCCATGTTGTCAAAGAAACTAGAGGAGCAAAGCAAGAGTGAGCTAGCTTTGAATGCACTGTGGACTGCACTAATGAACCCCAAGTCTACTTTCAGCATTAAACCTCCTCCAGTAATTTTCCACTATGAGCTGGGGACGAAGTATCTAAAGCACATGAGGCCATGGGGGACATTTCATATTCAATCCACCACAGATTAAGAGATCACTATCAATAAGTGTAAATAATTTATAAATATTTAACAATAGATGTTCAGTTAAAAATAAAGGGAATATGTAATTTAATAATTTTCCCAGTGGGAATTTGGATTGCTAGTGCAGTCAGTGATTCTCTGCCCAACAATGGGGATGCGATGGGAGTTTAAGCAGAACTTTTCCTCTCTAGTCTTAGTACACTGTGGTGCTCCAAGTGTGACTATTATAATTCTAATGTGTTGCAGTCAGCTTTCTAGTTGCTGCGCAAAAAGAACCCAAACAAAAGCGGATTGTGGAGGAATGGGTTTATTTGGCTTACGACTCAAGGGGAGACTCCATCCTGGCAGGGAAAATGATGTCCTGAGCAGAGGGCTGGACATCACCTCCACCACAGCACTGCAAACAGCAGCAGGAAGGTGTACCAAATACTGGCAAGGGGGAGCTGGCTTATAACCCCCATAAGCCCACCCCCAACAACACAGCTCTAGTGAGGTTCTAATTCCCAAATTGCCATCAGCTGAGGATCGATCTATCAGAACACATTCATTTGTTTGTGGGGACACCTGGATCAAAACATGACATAATGTTTCGAGATATTTATTTGTTGGTTCTTACATTATAAAGCATTTATTTAGGTTTGAACAATATGACCTCAATATGTACATAGAATTCATGTTCTGGTGCCCAACTGAAGATTATCAATGAGTTAGCACCAACAGTGAGTGCTCTATTTAAAGCCACGTGTAAGTCATTGGCAAAACTTGTGCTTATTTGCAACCTTTCTCTCCTACTTTGACAGTATGGAAAAGTTGAATGGTTTTACATTCCAAACCTCACCTGTACTGTTGCATAAATTTTCACACATATATAAGCACTCATTCAATTTATGGCAATGAAAACACATTTACCAAAGCCTAGAGTTAAGCAGTGTTGGCATTGCCAGAAAACTTGTTAGAAATATAGCATCTTTGGAGCCATCCTCATTGGTATTATATCAGAATCTGTATTTTACCAAAATATCCAGCTGATTTATATGAATGGTAAAATGTGACATACTGTGCTAGAAAAAGTTGAAAGAGTACCATTTGGTACTGATTCTAATCAGAAATTTGGTTTGGTTATGAATCTCAAAACCCTGAATTAAAGACATAAAGGTATGGGCGTCAGTCTGTGATTGAAAGAGGAACCTGATCTAAGACCACAAACACACAAATTCTAGAGTGACTGAGATGGTGACATCAGTGTACCTGAGAGGATTGAGAAAAGCCCAGAGGAAGTAGATCTAAGAAAGTGACAGGGAAGGCAGTTGGTTCTGAATCTTGAAATTCTGAGATGTTGATCCAAGAGGTAACGTAGCATTGAGTCATGATTTTATTCTGCTTTGGGTGAAGTAGAATGGAAATGTAAACCTTGGAAACTAAGTTGGAAGGTGGTATAGTCAAAGATGAGAAGAGGCAATTGGGTGGGAAGGCTGCAGACCAGACCTTTCAAACAGTGAATCCGTCTAAAATGCATTCCCTTTTTTACTCTGTAGCAGTTAGGAGGAAAAGCACATGGAAAGGAGGGACTTTGCTGAAGGACAGAAAAGAATTGTCTTCCTTCTATGAGGAGTTTGGTCACAACAGAAAAAAGATGACAAAGGAGAACTTTATACATCTATGCCAGATATTGCTACTTTCACTGCTGCTGTTGCTGCTGTGAGAGCATTTATTCTCTGCCAGGCATGTCTAAGTACACATTTTTTCTTTCAATGCCCAGAATAACTCTATATCATTAGTACCACAAATACATCCATATTGCACGTGAGGAAACAAATAGAAAGATATCAGCTGTGGGAGGCAAAGCAATTAGTAGGTGATTGGTCTAACCTGCAATTTAGACCTGTTGAGCTTGCTCTAATATCTATGGTCTTTACAATCATATTACCTATGTGAACAGGCATTTGCTATTTTCATCACTGGCATTATCAATTTTGCAAATATTATCAATATCATCATCATCCATAGCTTTGATATAGTGGTTTATAATGTAGGGAGTATTTCCTTCATGTGGTAAGAATGCTCTTTGAGCTTTAATCAATACATAGGGTTTCAGCATCCAGGTCTTTTCTCTCTACAGTCTTGGTGTTCCTCAAAGTGTTTTCTGAACCAACAAGGTCGGCATCACTTGGAGCTATTTACTGAATAAGAATGTGAATTTTAACAAGCTTCCAACAAAGGTCTGCATTAATGTTTGTGAAGTTGTGATCTACTCTAAGCTATGTTGCAATATATTTCCAGGTAGAGCCATTTCTAGGAAAAATTGAAGTGAGAGTTTTTATTATAAACATCTTTTACTTTCACCTCTTGCCTCTCTACTTTCATCTTCTGGGAACTTACATCAGTTTAAAAGCTTTTGGCAGCCAATATCAGACAGCGTTAAGTGTAATGGACTTTATCTATTAGGAAATAAATTATCTCATGTATCAGAAAGTTGACAACTTAGAATCAAAGCTGTTGATTCGCTCATCACATGCATACTCTCACCAACCCCAATTCCCTCTATAAGCTCTGATCTGTCTGGTTCCCATTGGTCATAGACAGTGCTACATCCCATGAAGACATTCCAGTCTTCCTGGGGCCACTGAGAAGAGAAAGGGGACTTTCTCTGGTACTCTTTTTAGATGAAGCACACATTTATAAGACTAATCCCAGTAGAGTTCCCTCAGGTCTTATCACCAGAGAAAGGGATTGCTTGGAACACTACACTATATTTTTGGGGCATATGGTCTCCAGTGCACCAATCATTGGGATTGCAGCAGAATCTGTACTAGCACTGCAGCTAGGTTTTCCTTCAGATATGCCCTGTTGATATCCTGGATTACTGCCCTATTACCCAAAGTACTCTCAGCCTAAAATCAAGACATCCTTACAAACTATTTTGTATGTGTTTTTACTAGATGTGTAGATTGTATAGGCCAAGTAATGAGCTAAGCCAATTCCAGGTGACTTGTGCCAGATATTTACAAACAATATCTTTTAAATGGAAAATATGGTTCTATTAGATGAAGAAAATTTAAAATAACGTTTACTGTTGTGATGTAGCCTGGAGTATCCAGAGTACCTTACTACAGAGAGATGTTCTAGGGTGATGTTCGTAAATATTTTCATCTATCTCAGTCTCCATCAATTCACTTGGAAATTGACCATGCTTTGGCCTCAATCACCTCATACTATGAGGCGCTTAAGTGATCAAGTAGAGGAACAAATGTTAGAAACAAACGTAGACTGTTCTTCCTCATCTGGATCCCTTCTTGACACTAGTACAAGGAACAGCTTTGCTCCAGATGTTGAATGAACTGTTGACTATATTCTCATCTTTGGGTGAGAAACATTTGGATACAACTTCAGAGAACTTACTTTACAGTGACTTATGCACAGGTACCAGGTTTCCAGAGACCTCTCCCAAGTGGTATGAATCACTCTAGCCTATTAGGAAAGTATTCCTTTACTCTAGTACTACATAAATGAAGATAGGAAGGTTTAAATTATTTTGAATGAGGTGAATTACATACAAAATCCATACAAAATTTGAAGACATGGTTTTTGTTTACGTTTTTAAAATAAATATTTAATTATAAAAAGTTCTCTTCTTTATAAAATGATAAAGATTAAAGATACAAATTTAAATATCATATAAACAATCTTACCACTTAGCTATAAATCCTATCACATTCAAGATCATTAACCTAGGATCTATATTAATTTAGCTTCTACTCTACTCACACTTGTATGCACACACACAAACACACATCCAGTTGTATAATTAAGAGAGTATCCTTGTACATATCAATGCTTTTTCATTATCAGTTGGATTGTGTGTATTTCCAAATAAGTCATTTACATCATCATAGCTTATGGAGTCCTGGTATTCCTGTTTTGTGGATACAGGATGGTGGGTTGAATCAATCTTTTATGCATGAATCATGTACAAAATCCACAGAATATTAGGCTTTTTTACATTCAATCTCTTCCCCTCTTTTCTCAGGAAGGCAGTACTTATGGTCAATTTAAGAAATAAGTTTTAGTAAAAGGAGATGAGCTTCAGACATCCTGCTTCTCCCCACCTGAATGACAATGTGCACTGCTGCAGAGCCAGGGAGATGTACAGCATCTGACAGATAACATCTGTGTAATGGCAATTAAGCAGCGGTCATTATCTGAAGTGCTATTGTGGCTCTGAAGAGCAGTAGAGAAACAAACACATAATGCACCAGCCATCAGCCTGCCAAGCAGAGCATGCTTATTAGAGCACTACAAAAATTAAGTCATTTCAGACAGCAAAAAGGCAAAAAACAAAATCTCTTTAAGTATTTTCCCTGCTTTTGGCACCTTCACTTTAAACACAATACTCATTGCCAGTGATTTTCAGACTTTCTGCTTACCCAATAGCACCAAAATTAGTGACCCTGCTTGATTCTCTTTGTCCTTGAATTTAGACTTACCAGTTACCAGTTTCAGAGTTGGTGAGAATGGACTTGCCTATAGAATTCAATGTCTCTACATACTCAGTTTTTCCTGGGTCTCATCACTTGTCATTAAGGAAGAAGAGGCATTGTCACACATAGGTACCTGCTCTCTTGTTCTCAGTCTTCAAAGACATGGTTTGTATATTTTCATTCTTGAGTATTTATATTTTTCCTGCACTAACTCATATTTCTGATTGCTTCCTCACTTTCTTTACCTTGAACCTATGATTATTCTCTTAACCACCAAAACTTTCCATTGAAAAGTGTCCTCTTAATTCATGCACACCCGATTGTATTTATCACACATGCTACTGGTTTTTACGGTCCTCAAATCAGAGGCTTCCATTAAAAACCATCTATTTTGCATCATCTGTAGATAAGCTGTTTTAGAACAGGTTGAATTGGGTAGCTTTTCATTAGGCTTTAAGTTGAAGTCTACTCCACACGTCTCACCCCCACCGTATGCAACCAGAGGCATGGTAGCCTTTTCCTCCTGTAGCAGTTACTTCCTTGCTAAGACAAAATACCCAAGCAGAAGCAGCTTGTGGAAAGGAGAAACTTACTTTGGCTTACATTTTTGAGGAGAAGTTTCCATCATGGTAGAGAAAGCATGGCAGGAGCAGATAGCCAGTGTAATATCAGCTTGGACCAAGTCGAAAAACGAGAGCCTAGGTGGGGCTGGACTACAACGTTTCAAGTCCTGACTCTTCCTCCAGTAATTCTCCAAGCACTTTCCCAATATCATCACCAACTGGAAATCCAGTATTCCAACCCATGCATCATAAACACACACTGAGCTGGTGTGTGGTGATTCTAAACCCGGGCAAGCTGACAAAGAAGATTAGCCATCACATTAGTGTGATAGCATGGTAGAATGCCTAACGTGGAGTAGAAGCTCAATGAAATCCCTTGAATCAGGGGAAAAATCACATCAAAAACATCTGTTTAGAATCATAAAAGCAAAAACTACATATGAATGTTTACTTGCCATGTAGATGTCTGCATATTATCTAATTTTCAGTAATATTGACAAGCTTGCCTTTTAAACTGAGCAGACTCAGAGAAGTAAACAACTTCCCAGTGTCACAGAGCTGAAAACTTCTTCAGCAAGTAGGGACTTGAGTGCAGACATTCTCATTCTATACTATATATATA
>PVHP010028062.1:0-23406 GCA_004024765.1 Zapus hudsonius
AAGGGACCCACAGCCACAGCCATTCAATCAACACAGGATAAGCCAGGGGGACAGAAACCAACAATTTTCAACACAAAGCCCCCTAAACTCACAACATTAAAGCAGCGTTAATACTCACCCACCACGACTCAGGGAACTATGCGGAAGAGGGGGCGGAAAGATTGTGAGAGCCATGGTGGGGGAAAATATCAGAGGCATGGCACCCCTCAGTAATAACACACTTGGGCCAGGAGAACCAGGCTGACTACTAGGCTATACATGGTCCCCTGCCACAAGGTCTGATCCAGACGACCCATGGAAGAGGATATCCAGTTGATTGGGGATGGGGTGGGGGGCATTGGGGAATTGCAGATAACAACTCATTGTTTGCCCACTAAATAATGTAACTCATTATGGTCAATATATATATATATATATTAAGAAAAGAATATCTGTCTCATGAAAGGTTGCCTCCCCTTTCCTAGAGCCTTGTACTATTTCATCCCTAAAATCCTCTTTTGGCTCCCAGCTATGGCATTGAACACACTCTTCATCTGAGGCTATTCAAATTTTTAACCTTATACTGATTTCTACACTTATTTTTAAAAGGAATGTGTGTGTGTGTATGTGTTTTTCTGGAGAAGAGATATTTAAGGACTTCAGAATCACTAGATGAAAATAGTATGCTACTGTAAATTTAATTTTTTACTAAAAATTAAGTGTGTCAATGCTACAGCAGAGTTTGTGTGAAGGAAGCACACCAATGAAGCGTGATGTGTTTCTGGGAGTCAGAAACAGGCATCCAGCTTTCTTAATACACTGTTATGGAATATTCTGGACAAAATGAAGTGCAGAGCCATCTCAGCTGGAGGAGAGTGAGATTTATTATATTAATGGGCCATACGCTAAGATCAACAAGTAAAAGCGTCACCCCAAGAGCTCTAGCAGGGAGGCAATTTTACAGTCCAGTTATCAGAATGCATATGCGACGGTTTATGCAAGCAAGTTAAGCAAATGAGTTAAAACATATGAATGTAATAATACTGGCAAACGAGATTGCCAATGGGTCCTGTGCAGATAAGCCTGCAGTAAGTCACAAGGGGCTGTTGCAGGAAACTCCCCTTCATTCCCTTCCTGTCTTGTCCCTGACCTTGCTCAGTACAAGGCTCCCAGCAACTCCTCTGCTCCAGTAATTTTCTATTTCCTTGGCATCCCCTCCTCTTCTTTGCCATAAATCCTTATGTCATTTCTATTTTCCCTGGAAGCCCATGTTGAATTCCTTAGCCTTGTGCCAACCATGCAAGACTTGTCAACTTCCAGAGTCACTAGAGCAGGGTCACAGTTACCATGTCAGGGGCAGGTGTCCTCCAGAGCTTGACCTTGAGCGTATCCTCTGGGTCCCCGGGGTGACATGTTAGCTGTTATAATCAGCTGAGGATGTTGTCTTCTTGTCTCTAGTGTGAAGATTTTATACCATCTTTTGATATATTAATGGACATGGGCCAAATTTTCTGGGGGTATTTGGGTCCCTTCTATTACAAAATTTAAGGTAGCCCAATCAATGGCAGAGTTATCTCTCACAACTCTATAATTTTAACTAAAGAAACACTATTAAATGACTGGTAACATCAAACTTAAGAAGCACCAACAGCTAGAGCTCCAAATTGTCTCTACATCTTAGAGATGGGCTCCAGATTTGTCCTTAACACACACACACACACACACACACACACACACACACACACACACACACACACACACACACATATAATTTTCTAGGGTCTCATCAACTGGAGGCTTGATTTTTTTTTTAAGTTTTCTTGGCCAAACATTTAAATCATTACATTCATTACATTTAGTCTTTGGAATTAATAGACTGACAACCACATCCTAATATAAATTATATTTTTCTAACTTTAAGGTCTCCCTAATCTCAATCAAATTTAGGGCACAGAGAAAACATTTCTATTGTAATATGTATTGAGAAGAGATATTAGATCAATACAAATCAATAATATCACGGAAACATCACCCATGAGGGAAATTTCTGGATTTTTGACTTAAAGCCAAACTGTGAGTGACTAATCAGGGCAATAAACAGAAGATATGAGTTAATGTAAGAGCTTAAAAATGTAAGCCTGCATCATACAGGAAGTCTATGATCTAAATTTTGGTTAATACTGTACTATTTTTGGCTATATTCTCTAACTGGATATTTATACCAGACAGGCCGCCAAAATTACTATGTATCATAATTTAGAGTTCAGTAATGGCTCTGCAGGAGAGACTCTTAGGTACCTGTGAAGAGCTCTATGACTGTTAGCATTGTGTCATCTGCTAGGATAAAATAAGGACATGCTGAGTATGTGGCCTTCCCTCCTATAGAAAGCCTTTAAGGACAAATTTCCCTTTGATGTGACTCTCCTGTTATAGATACAACTTGGAATCTCTCTCCTACTCTCAGTGTCCTCCCTGATCAAGAAGACAGGTAACTTGCCAGAGGTTAGAAGCTGTAAGTGACCTGTTGTCTCTTGTGGCCTTCTGACCAGGGAGTAGGAACCAATATTGGTTATTTTAACTCTAATGTTTCTAATTGGCTTTGAATTTTAAATATTGTTATAAATCACTCAGAGATTCTATACACATTTGATTTGCAAAACAAACCTAGTCAAAGATGTACAGAACATATGTGGTTAACAAAACAGATCTGATTAGATAATGACACAAAAATTTATAATCATTTTGATTAACCTTTAAGTTTGACAATGTAAGCCGTATCTGGAACATAAAAAGCAGACTTATAACCTAAGAAAGGACAATAGAGACAGACACCAATGATAAACACAATCCAAAGCAGAAGTCCAGAGAAATTAAGATCTCAATAAAAAAAAAAAAAAAAAACTTAAAACTCACCCACCATGACTCGGGGAACAGAGCCGAAGAGGGGGCAGAAATGTTGTTAAGAGCCATGGTGGAGGAGATTATCCAGAGACATTGACCCACTCAGCAACAATACACTAAGGGTAAAAAATACTGGCTACTTCTTGTGTTATTCATAACCCCCTGCTACATGGACAGATTCAGTATGCCCACAAAGGAAGGTCCTTAGTGGGATGGGGTCAGAGAGGAGGAAAATGGGGGTACTATCACAAGATTTGTTCAAACAATGTATCTAATTATTGACAATAAAGATATTTTAAAAGAGCAGCATGTTTTATCTTTTAAGTAACTATTAGTTATAAGTATAGGCAGAATATGTTAGTAACCCTGAAAACAATATTTTATCAACAACTTCAAATCAATTGATTTCTTCTAGACATGGTATGTCTGGAAAAGACAAGTCAGTATAAAAATCTTGGCATCTTTCTTTGAAAACATCTTTGGCTAATCTATGCACACAGGTAGGTACCAATTAGACTGAAAATGCCAGTGGGAGAAAATCAGCATTTAAGATCATTTTGTTCAAGGAAGATCATTTGCACATGAAGTGTTATCCTAAGAGCAGGAAATGTGTCCCAAATAGCAATATATCTATAAGTAATAAATTTAAGATACCAGAAATAAAACAATTACTTAAGTAAAACTTTGACTGAGACTGCTTGATTACAAAGTTTAATAATAGAGCAAAACCCAGTCTTTGTTGAACTCAACCAGTCTTATTTTAACATTCATTACAGACATTTTGACAGAAATAAAGTAATTTAGGAAGGAGGTATCTTCAACCATTAAATTATTCTCATAACTTAACATAAAGCAATATTTATGACTGTTAGAATATATGAAGCATATATAAACTATGTCAATATTATTTGTGCACAGCAGGTTTCCTTAGGGCATTGGGGCTTCCTCGGTTTTTCTCAAAACAATTCACAATGTCTAAATCATCTTTTATAAGACTTAGATATACTCTCAGTGATAACCACCCAGGAGAAACAGCATGAAAAAGACAAAACCATCTAAAAGTTGCAGTGTTTTAGACATAATCACCTTATAATGAAAAAGTAAATGCTAATAAGTAAACTTTAATCTTAAAATTTTGTTTTTCCAGTATTTAAAAGATTGACAGACAGGAACATATCTAGCTTGGTGAGGATTCTAGAAGAATCACATGTTTTTCCCATTCCCTTCTGTTATTTCATATATATCCCCAGTGAATTGAGGGTCCCCTCAAGGAGCATCTTATTGATACATACATACATACATACATACATACATACATACATACATACATACATACATGTATATCCCTTTTCCCTGGCACCAAGCATCAGGGGTGGGTAAACACACACACACACACATATATGTCTTGCAATAAAGAGTATCCTGAGAAATTGTCTGTCTCACAGAGGTTGACTGATACATTTGTAACCTCACTGAAGGTAATATGATGAAGGTTTTGAGTGAGTGTTTTGTTGATATTCTGTAAGTCTGCCTTGAAGAGAATTTGTTAGTTCTCTCTCACACATGCTTGTCTTTACCCATAAGCCAGAAGGACCCTGTTAGATTTTCTACTCAAAGCAAAAACAAAATGCTTGTAAATGGTAGACATGCAAAGGAAAAGAACAGTGACTCTGACAACCTTCTACTTTCTTGTTCTACGAGGTGAGTTTTAAACACAGTTCTGTGTTTTTAGGAAAAAGAAGAAACTGGAATTATGAGTCTCCTTTTTTGAGAATAATCTACATCTCAGCCAATGAAAATACCATAAGCACCATGGAATTGTTGCAGGGAGACCTGGGGGTTAGAATTTAGATAACACCCAGCAAAATTCTAATGTACCCCAAAATTTAAGGAGTACCGGAGTTTTTGTCTATAAGGTTAAAGAATTAAAATCATAGACAACAAGATAGTAAGGTATAGTGGGAGGCTTTATTATTTAAGGGAACATGAGGAGTTACAGAGTTCTCCAGCCACAAGCGTGGGAAAAATATATGTCAGAGAGTTTAATAGATCTTATGCTGTTCAGCTAAACAAGCAGAAGAAGAAAAGATAACAGAGGGCTCTCGTCATGAAAAGGAGAGGTTCATGAGGGAAAAAATCTGGAGCTTTCCCCTACCCCAGCCAGGAGATTCAGAGGTTCTTCTGCTAGCCTGGCATGTGGGGGAAAGAGGGCCAAGACAAAGGTCCTTGGGAATTAAAGTTCCTACAGGTGAGTCAGAGAGATAGCTGATTGGTTCATACCTGACCAATCAGTTTTAGCCCCTAGGTTTAGCTCTAGCTAGACACCTCCCACTCAAGGGAAGGGTGTCTCTGGAGCTGCCTGACCTGTCACAGAATATAACAGCTAAAAGATAAAGCAGAGGAGTCAAAACAAAAATTTAACACCTTGAGAAATAATTGGAAATATTTAAGATGATGCAAGTAAGTTAGCAAAAATAATTTTAGAATATCAGTTAAAATAAAAATAGAAAAATAGAAAATAATTTGATAGAGTTAAAAGAGAATTTAATATATTTCATATCATACTGTAGCAGGGTGAGCTGAGGATTAGAATTTATATGATGTACAGCAAAAATTCCAATGCACCTCAAAATTTAAGGAGTACCCAAATTCTTGTCTACATAGTTAAATAATTAAAAGCATAGACAACTGGAGTTTAAGGGATAGTGGGAGACTTTATTTAAAGAAAAATGAGGAGTTACAGCATTCTCCATTCACCAGTGTGGTGAGAAGAGGTGGGAGAGGTTTTAGCCAAAATCTATGATGTTTAAACAGGCCAGAAACAGTAAGTTAATAGAGGCTCCTATCATGAGAAAAAAAGGTTCATGTGGAGAGATCTTGAGCCTGGAAAATGAAAATCCTCCTTCTAGGACACCATGTGGAATAGAGACTGGGCTTTGTTTTAGTGAAGTTTTTAAAACTTCCACTAGGTAAGTCAGAGACATAGTTAATTGGTCTATACCTAAGCAATAATTTTAGCATCTAGGTTTGAGCTCTGGCTAGAGACACCTCCCACTCAAGGGGTGGGGTCTATGGAGCTTGCCTGAAACTGTCACAATATCATCATATCCTATCATTATATACATGCATACATGAAAGGTAGTGCTGAAGTTAACAGTCTGCAGAGCAGCTCCTCCAGAAGATACTAGAACTAAAAGAGAAGAGCTAATAAAGAATAGTGGATGTTGACTTTCTGTGACTACTGAAACTAAAAATATTCAGAACTTTGAATGTATTTCATCCTGAGAAGTATACACCTGGACACTGTATGAAAACTGTGAACATCAGAAATAAAGAGAAATATATATGGAAAACCATAGAAAAACAAAGTCTAGAGGATATACAACATTCAACCTGAATATATTCATAACAAATGCAAGTCAATAGCTAAAATTTTGGCATAATTAACAATAGCCAAAATTCATTTTGGGTTTAGGTGTCATTCAAGGGAAAATTTGGCACACATACACAATGGAGCTTTATTCAGTCACAATGAACATCAAAAATATGTGGGTTTTTTTTTTGAGATGGATACAAGCACATTTTTAAGAAAAACAAGCCAGACTCAAAAAGACAAATGTTAATTTTCTCTCATTGGAGAGAAATCAAAATGAGAGATTGGAGCAATAAAAGATCAATAACCAGGAAGCAAATGCCAGACATCTGTATTTCCAACTGTGACATCTGTAACCAGTGATGAAGTCTTTTGGGTTCTAATTCTACCACTCTTTCCCAAGCTGGAAGCTCTCCTTTAGAGCTGTTCAGCAATCCTGGCCTCTGAATATTCCTTAGGTCTCCATTGCAGCCTATGATTCATCTTATACACAGCTCTTAGTATGCCTCCATACAGAATTTCAACCCTGTTCAACAGCACTTTTTAACCTTTTTTTTTTCTGGCATTTCCCATTCTTCCAAAACCTGTACCATGTGGGCAGCATAGTCAAATTTACAAATCCAGCAGGAAATAAAGCTTAACCTATGAGAGTAAGTTACTACTTCAGTAGTCATTTTTCAAGCTCCTTCCCTTCAACAGAATTTGCATTCTGACTAGCTTGAGCCTTCCATGGGTCTCACCCTCAGGATATCTTTTTGATTGTCCCAATGCAAAACAGTTGGCACCTCTATACTCTCCTTATCAACTTTAGCATAAATGGCCCCAAACCATTGTCTGCTTGTGTAACTTCAGAAGTTTTAGAAATGAAGTTTTAGGGATGAAGGGCCTCTTTCAGCACAAGAGCCAACTTGCAATATGGTTCTTTTGTCCCATTGTATCATTTCATTTACTTCTTTGGTTTAAGTTTCTGTGAACACCATAGTAACCTGGAAATCACAAAGGAGTTGACTTATCACTAAAGATAAGATCTTAATTTCACTATTAGGGCTTCAGATGTCCTATGATGAGGAATGATTGAATTGTATAGTATCTCAATACAAAAACAAATAAATAAAACATGCTTATTTTCTTCCTCCTTACCAAATTTCAGCAAAACTATTCAAACCTACCACATATCAATGACAATTAACAAAACAAAAAGAACATATAAAATAAAATTATGAAGGACTGTCATCCATGCCTTATTGTATGTCATTTTAAAGTTGGATATATATTAGGATACATGAGAGAAATAGAAATAGCAGTGTTTGTGTGTCTATGTCTGGTGATTTATTATAAGATTCATTCATTATATAAGTACAGATGATGAGAAGTTCCAACACATAAACTCCCTGAAAGGTGGTGAACTAGGAATTCTTGTGGTATGATCCAGTCCTAACCCAAAGACCTGAGAACCACAGTATCCAGGAGTGTAACTTCCAGACCAAACCAAGAGACTTCTTTAGAACCAACATCTGAGCTCTGAAACCTCAAGAAGAGAGAGGAGAAATTGGCCCTTCCTCAATGTTTTTATTTTATGTGTCCTTAATTCCATCAGTGGAATTGATTCATGCTCATTTCTCTGTGATGTTTTTAATCTGTCTACTATTCACTTAAATATTAATTTTTTTTCCTGGAAACACATTCATGGATATACCTAGTAATAATATTTTACAAATTTCTAAACACCTCTTATCCTTGTCAGAATTGCACATATACACATATTATTTACAATCAAATTAAAACAATGAAAATACCATTAACAACATCAGATTTGGACCCAGATTACTGTTCCTTAAAATATAATTCAGAACACAATTTACTTTTTGCTGAATAACCCCTGAACAAATCTTCCTCAGGGTATTTGATTAACCAAAGTAATAAACAAGAAGTTTAACTTCTTAGGCTTTCCCTTTACTCCTACCTACAAAAGAAAACAGTGATGATAGATAAGTACCTTTGCCCATGATACTGTCCAAATGCTCCTCTTTCCTAAAAAGAAAAAATGATCATCTCACATCTAAAATATGAACAATTAAACTAATACATAGGACTACTAATGGTCAAAGGGAGAAATCAGTCAGAAATGGTAAAATTGATGGTGGGGAGTATAGGAAAACTGAATCTTCCCTGTTTGAATTGGAAAGAATGAAAATTAGATTCTGGGATGGTGGAAGGCCGGGAAAGGTAGTTAAAATTTGCTAAACTGCTTGCAAGGCTAGAGATGAGAATCACATAAATTGATGGTCCAAAGTTGAAAGACCACATGCACAGATAGACTTTCAAAATGATGTTGAGCAATAGAAAATCGATATGACTTGTCAACCTAACTGAACCAAAAATGACTATAGAGATGCATATTTGACCACTTTATGTGACTCAAGAGTAAAAATGAAGTAATTCCTGGGATTGTAAAATAGAGTTATAAGCCAAACCCCACTGTTGTGGGTTGTAAACAGTTATCTCTGTCCTGAGACCTTTAGAGGCATTTTAATAGGATGCTGAATTCCTAATTTTGAGACTTTTTGTGTAAATATCAGTCTATAATTAAAAAATACTTAATTGAGAATGAGACTGCTATAGTATCTAGACAAAGCAGTGAAGTTTGAGGCCAAGGAGAAAGCATTCCTGCAGTTTGAAAACTGAAAACTACTTGGTAAAGCAGCGATAATTCCATTTCTCCAAATTGCAAACTTGTTATTTTTATTATGTTAATTAAATAATTTCTGTGGAGATAGTTAGTGAATAGCTTAGGCACATCTCATGCTTTCTACTTTGAGAAGGTAGCGCTCTTAAGAGAATATTTTGGTCCTCAGGCCTACATTTTCCTAAATAAGAATGTGGTCTTCAGGAAAAGCAATGGATCTGCCCTTTAATACTTCCTCCTTAGGATGGTTTAGTACTTTTCTTATCAAAATGTTTTCCCCAGCATTAATCACAAATAAAAAACAACATTCTATAAGTAAAATATTCTTAATAATTAATTTACAATTATGCCTGATCAAACAGTATGAATGATAGACATTTCATGGGGTCTCCTTTGGATCAGGTAGCTAAGAACATGACTACTGAAACCTAAATCCTCATTGCATGTCTGCCCATGTCATCAAGATCAAGAACCAAGGAGCCTAGGTAGAAAAGATTATTAAAAGATATAGAAGTTTAAAAAAAACAAGTTCACAGAAATAGTAAAAATTAAAGTTTCCCACGTTTGTACAGACAGGACAAAATTTAAGAATCAAGGTATTATGATTTTATTTAAATTGAAGTTAAACAGATGTGATTTGAACTGATGAGGTCCATTTCACACTGCACTAATTAGCAGAGAGTGGGAACCTAATGTCCCTGGAGCCAATAGGTAGAACTACCTGAACTGGCAAAGCAATGCCAGGAATGGTGAGCACATCCATTTTTTGCTTATGGTCCTGTGGCTGGCGGTTCATTACAGACACCTGCATTTGTATGGTCATTAATTAGTTTAGAGAATAACAAGAAAAGACATAATGTTTTGAGGAGAAGAAAATGAGGTAGCTTTGTTAAAATAGTCAAGTTTTGTGAAACTAGTCATTAGTACTGAATATTTCAAAGTAAATATTCTGATTTTTTTGATTCCCTGATTAATTTTATCTTTTATTTTTTTGAAAGAAAAATCAAGCACTGATAGATTTATTTGTAGTTGGGAGAAGAGCCATGAAATACAGAACTTTTTCTACTAACTTGTGCAATTACTTTTTAGTTGTTGGACAAACAGCCAACAATAAAGAGATAATGGGAAGAAAGGCTTTATTTCAGGTTTACAGAATTCCTGAACGTTCCATGAATGACAGAAGAAGGTGGTTCTCTTCCATAGATCCATTCAGAGAGATACCACCAATCAACCAGTAATCCTGAATTGCAAGGACTCAAACTTCTTTGCACACACCTAAGGGGTTGACTTAGCTCCCCCACCCCTCAATGCCACACTCTCCAGCAGGTGCTGGAGAATTTGTTAGAAGCTTAATAGAAATGTTTTGGGCTATGGGGCACTGATACTCACGCTACCACATATCTAAACAAATTTTTGCCAATAGTGAAGTATTAGTAGAGCCATAGAATATCTATAACACAATAAAATATATTTTTAACAATTTTAAGTTAATACTGAAGTGTTGGGGTACAGATAAACTACTTTTATCTTTCACACAAAGAAAGTACAGGGGAGTCTTTTGACAGAGACTTAAAAGTAAATTAGCTTAAACAATGCTAAATTCTCACCAATCCTGTGCAAATTCTCAGGATTAGAGCAATACTGCAGCAGTGATGTAGTTGCTCAATTTTTTAAAATAGAAATGTTGAAATAAGTTAATGATCTGTTATTTAATGTTATAAAAGTTAATGATCTGTTTAAAATTTATCACTAATTTTACACCTTTTGTTGAAGACCTATTACCATGCATGTCAACCCTAATGCTTGCTTAGAAAGTACAATTAACCACGGAGCCATATCTCCAGCCCTTCTTTCTATTTCACCTATTTTCGACATTTCTCTGCACTCCTCCTTAAGCACAATTTGAATCTTTGGGGAAGTATCTTTATTTCCCTTTAATAAATCACAGTGTAATATCATAGCAACTTTTGAGAAAATGTTCACTGCTTTTGACAGTTCCTTGGGTGACCTACTTTAGAGATCCTTTCAACAATGAACAACTCTTGGAGATACTTGAGTTTTTCAAGGTTACTGTCAATGTTAATAATTTATACTCTATGGGTAAAAAAAGTTTTGGAGACATTAAGGCTGGTACGTGGGAAACAATAAGAACAAAGATGCCGTCAAATTTGAGAAAAAATTCAGAAACTGTTGATATGGAAGTGTTGGGTGTGTGTGTGTGTGATTGGTTGTTGTTAGTAAATATTAATAAAAGAGATAAAACAGATGTGGCTATAAATCTATAGAAGAATATATTCTATGATTGCACAATGCCTCGCATTTATTATTTCATTCTCAAAATATTGATTAAACTTTTTACTATTTTCCTGTATTATATATTTCATGTCAGAGGTATAAGCTTTTGTTTTAAAGAACATAAAATTGTGCTGGGATATTGCTAAATGGTTATGGTGCTTGTGTGCAGAAGACCAGAGTTCAATTCCCCAGTACCCACACGAAGCCATCGGTGGCCCATATGTCTGGATTTTGGTTGCAATGGCTGGAAGTCCTGGCATGCCTATTCTCTCTCTCCTCTCTTTCTGTCTCTCACTAACAAATAACTAAATATAAAGAATATAAAGTCAACTAAATGCAGTTGGATAAATTAATCTAAAAGTATCACAGTATGATTTAATGTCTACATGTGGAATCAAGATTGTAATAGGAATATGGAAACATTTCTTGCTACTTGGCATAACACAAAAGAGAAGCTCACTGGAAAATAGTTGAATCCCTGGATCAGGGACAGCCAAAAATAAAGGTGGGATAGTTGGTTATTAATAAATCTTTATTAGGTTGAGTAATCATGGGAAAAACAAAATGAGGGCAGGAGAAGATGAAAGCAAGGACGAAAGAAAACAGTTTGAAGACAAGCAACCTGATAACAAGCTATTTTTTTAAACCAGTGGAGCAGAAAGAGAATACTGTGTACTTTTCTACTTAATTTCATCACACATTGGTCAAAATTCTACCCAAGGACTAATAATTTTTCAGTATTTATATGGGTGCATGATGAGTACTTGTCATGTCTAGCTACTTTTCACACTTGATCAGTGAAAGAGAAGCCTCAAGTGTGGGAATAAGAAGCAGTATTGACATTTATGTGCAGGAAGGCTCTGTAGGGTATGCATGGGGATGATGTGATAAATTCCTTAGCTGGTGTAAGTGGCTAGAGAAATATCAGCAAGAGCTGTGTGCCATGGTTTTGATTCAGGTGTCCCTCACAAACAAATGTGTTCTGAATTCTAGATCCTCAGATCTTGGCAGTAAGGGTATTAGAACCTTGTTGGAGCAGTGTTTTGGGGGCTGGTTTATGTGTGTTATAGCCAGATTTCCCTTGCCAGTGTTTGGAACACCCTCCTGTTGCTGTTGTCTATCTCATGTTGGCCAGGAGGTGATGTCCACCCTCTGCTCATGCCAAAATTTTCCCTGACAACATGGAGTTTCCCCTCAAGTCCATAAGCCAAAATAAACCCATTCCTCCCATCAAGCTGCTTTTGTTTGGGTTCTTTGTTGCAGCAATGAGAGAAATTAACTACAAGAGTTTTGGCATCCGTAGAGGCATTACAGAAATTAATGCCACTCTACAGGACTTGACGGATGCAGGGGTGGTGGTTCCAACCACATCTCATTTTAACTCTCCCACTTGGCCTGTTAAGGAGACAGATGGATCCTGGAGAATGACAGTTGATTATCAGAAAGTTAATCAAGTGGTGACTCCAATCCCAGATGCTTTTCCAGGTGTGGTTTCTTTACTTCAGCATATTAACACATCTCCTGGTACCCGGTATGCAGCTATTGATCTTGCGAATGCTTTCTTCTCCATACCAGTCCATAAGGAACACCAGAAGCAATTTGTTTTCCCTGGCATAGTCAGTTATGCACCTTTACTATTTTAACTCAAGGTTATATTAACTCTCCAGCCTTGTGTCATAGCTGAGTTCTCAGTGATCTTGATAGCCTGTCCTTCCACAAGATGTCACATTGGTTCATTATATTGATAATATTATGCTGATTGGTTCAATTGAGCAGGAGAGGGCAACTACTCTGGATTTGCTGGTGCAGCATATGCAAATGAGGGGATGGTAAATAAATCCATCCAAGACTCAAGGACCTTCCACCTCAGTGAAATTTCTAGGTGTTTCAGTGGAGTGGGGCCTGCAGGGATATTCCTTCTAAGGTGAAGGATAAGTTGCTACACCTGGCTCCCTCATACCACTAAGAAAGAAGCATAATGGCTTATAGGCCTATTTGGATTTTGGAGGTAGCACATTCCTCACTTGGGTGTGTTACTTCTCCCATGTACCAAGTGACTCAGAAATCTGTTAGATTTCACTGTGGCCCAGAATAAGGGAAGGCTCTACAGCAGGTCCAGGTTGCTGTGTTGGCTATTCTGCCACTTGGGCCATATGATCCAGCAGATCCATTGATACTTGAGTGGTCGGTGACTGATAGGGATGCTGTTTGGAGCCTTTGGCAGGCCTGCATTTATGAATCACAGAGGAGGCTTTTGGGATTTGGGAGTAAGGCCCTGCCATCATCTGCAGACAATTATTCTCCCTTGGTGAGATAGCTCTTGGCCTGCTATTGGGCCATAGTGGAAACTGAACATTTGACAATGGGCCATCAAGTTATTTTGTGACTCAAGCTGTCAGTTATGAGCTGGATGTTGTCTGACCCAAAGTTGACTATGCCCAGTAGCAGTCTTTCATCAAGTGGAAGTGGTACATATGTGATCGGGCTGAGCAGGCCCTGAGGGCACAAGTAAGTTGCATGAAGAAGTTGCTCAAATAACTATGGTTGTTATGCCTGTTACTATGTCTTCTGTTCCCAAGCATGAACCTATGGCATCATGGGGGTTGCACTATGATAAACTGTCTGAGGAAGAGAGGACTAGGCTGTGATATACAGATAGCTCAGCATGTTATGCAGGATCTCCCAGAAGTAGACAGCAACAGCATTACAGCCTCTTTCTGGGAAAACTCTGAAGGACTACTGTAAAGGGAAGACTTCACAATGGCAGAACTTCGGGCAGTGCACATGGTTGTGCATTTTCTTTGAAGAAAAAATGGCCAGATGTGTTGTTGTACACTCATTCATAGGCTGTGACCAATGGTTTGGCTAGATGGTCTAGGACTTGGAAGGATTACAATTGAAAAATTGGTGAGAAAGACATTTTGGGAAGATGTATGTGGATAGACCTCTCTGAATGGCAAAGGATATAAGCATACTTGTGTCCCATGTTAATGCTCATCAGAAGGCAACTTCATTAAAGGATGACTTTAATAATCAATTTGATAAGCTGACCCATTCTGTGGATAGTGGACAACCTCTCTCCTCAGCCACCCCTGTCATTGCACAATGGGCCCATGAACAAAATGGCCACGGTGGCAGGGATACAGGTTATGCATGGGTCCAACATCATGGACTTCCACTAACTAAGGCTGACCTGGCTATGGCTGCTGCTGAGTGCCTGGTCTGCCAGCAGCAGAGACCAACACTGAGCCCCCAGTATGGTAGCATTCCTTGGGGAGATCATCCAGAGACTTGATGGCAGCTTGACTACATTGGACCACTTCCATCATGGAAAGGGCAGTGTTTTGTCCTTACTGGAATAGACACTTATTCTGGGTATGGATTTGATTTTCTTGCCAGAAGTGCTTCTACAAAAGCTAGCATCCATGGGCTCACAGAGTGTCTTATCCACTGTCACGGTATTCCACACAGCATTGTTTCAGACCAAGGAAATCATTTCACAGCCAAGGAAGTGAGGCAGTGTGCTCATGCTCATAGAATTTTCTGGTCCTACCATGTGCCCCACCACCCTGAAGCAGCTGGCTTGATAGAATGGAATAATTGCCTTTTAAAGAACCAGTCACAGTGCCAACAAGGTGGCACTAGCCTGGAGGGCTGAGGCAGGTTCTCCAGCAGGCTGTGTGTGCTCTGAAATAGCGTCCTCAATATGGCACTGTTTCTCCTATTGTGGTATCCTGCTAAAAGGCATGGCGGATATAGGGTTTTGGTGAGATCAGCACTTCTGGGACTGTCTCCTTCTGTCAAGGAAGTTGAGGCAGTCTGAGGACCCCGATAATCTCCAGTGAAACCTTGACACTCCAGCCCCAGGCAGGCCACAGCTGTGTCTTGAGTTAAGCAGGCAATTCAAGGCCTAAACTTAGTCCAACTGTAATAACAAACTTAAACAAGGTTATATTTCCTCTGCTGACATTGCCATTCTATATGTCACGTAGCCCCCTCAATTTATCTATGCAAAATAGGCATCCAAAGGGTACTGGCCCCTACCAATCAACTTATGAGATATCCAGAGATCTTGCCCCTACCAATCCCCTTGCTGCCTATTCCCCTACCTCTACCTTTTCTTCTATATAAACCACTTTTATCTATACAATAAACTATCTGTCCCACCGTGGCTTATCCCGAGAGTCTTTGTCTCTTGCTGGCTCACAGCTATTCCAAGCCTCTGTTCTCCCAGCTCCGTGAATGAACATGGAGTTGATACATGCTGCAACTCCTCCATTAAGCCATGGACCCACATCCTATAGCCCAGAGTCACAGGTTCAGAAACTGAGGGGTGGAAATGGGACTGGTCATAGCCCCTAGGAAGGAAGTTGCATTTACTTTGGTTAAATGAGAATGCTACCATCAAATTGCCCTCTAAATATATATGTTAAAACCCATAGAGAGCAATTTTTTTTCCAGATGTTGGAGACAAGTTGGAGACCCAATACTCATCAAGGTGATGAGAAGTAATGACAGTTGGGTGCTCAGCACTGAATGAAACATGTTTATCCTATCCTCCAGGACTCAGAAAACATTATGGTGGGAAGAAAATAACCAGCCACACAAGATTCTCTTTGGACATGGCAGTGAGAAATGAAGCAACTCAAAATTCATTAAGGTAAATAAAAAAAACACACAGACAAAAATGAGTAATAGTGGATGGTCAAATTATACTATGTTTACTTATTAAAAATTCATATCAGAGGTTGGAAAGATTGCTTAGTGTTTAAGGCAATTGCCTGAAAAGACCAATGACCCAAGTTTGAATCCTCATTGCACAAAAAGAAGCATGCCTCTGGAGTCCATTTGCAGTGACTAGAGACCTGGCATGCCCTTTCTATATCCTACTTCTCTTCCTGCTAGCAAATATATAAATATTTATTAACAAATATATATATATATATATATATATATATATATATTAGCATATGTATAACATATATATAAACAAAATTCACAATATTTTAAAAATAAAGACAATATTTTGTAGTTCTCTATTATTCAATAAAAATTACCTAATAGCTGAAAATGAATCAAAATATGAACTAGGCTATCCTAGATGGTAAAAGTTTGAATAGTAATAGTAATGATGAATTTGTGAAAATATCTGTCTAAGCACCTGTCATGGTATGATCCAGGTGTCCCCCACAAACAAATGAATGTGTTCTGAATGATTGATCCTCAGATGACGGCAGTTGGAGCTGTGTTGTTGGAGCCGGGCTTATGGGGTTATAAGCCAGTTTCCCCTTGCCAGTGTTTGGCACACCTTCCTGCCACTGTTTGTAGTGCCATGGCAGAGGTGATGTCCACTCCTCTGCTCATACCATCATTTTCCCTGCCAGGATGGAGTCTCCCCTCGAGTCCTTAACCCTAATAAACCCATTCCAACACAATCTGCTTCTACCTGGGTTCTTTTTGCGCAGCAACTAGAAAGTTGACTGCAACAACTGGAATCTTTCTGAACAGCAACTGGATTTCTGACTATAACTGATCTTGTGGCTTTGGGCCTTTTGGAAGTGATCTACAGGAGGAATGTGGAAGGATTTGAAACCTCATTCTAAGAGATGCCTTGCAGTGCTGTAAGTATAGCTTCATGGACCATTCTGGTCAGAGTTCAAAGACCAGAATGAAGTAAGAACTATGGACTGTGAGGTTTGACTTATAAAGGTGAGAAAGAACTTTGTCAGGATTGTGCCAGAAGCAGTTTGTGTGAGAGGCTTGCTGAGTTCTACCTGCCTGTGTCCTGGGAACCTGTGCAGGGTTGTTTTATGTAAAGATGGACTCTTGTGAGCAGATGGAGTTGGCACAGAAAAAAATAGATCTTTGGCCCAAAACTGCTGCCCTTTCAGCACAATTGTTTGAGAAATGATAACCACTGAGATTCGGCTGAGATGATCTGCATTGGAACAACAGGAAGAATGTGGACTCTTTGAAGTAAGAACCTGAATGTTTTTTTTTCTCCCTTGGACTAATAAATTAGTAGCCCACCTGATTCTTTGGAGTAGAACAAACGCAGGAAAAGAGGGTTATTGCATTTGGACCACAGTTTTGTTTTTGAAAAATGACCATTGGCAGTATGAAGCAGGTGTGCTGGATTGCCTGCATGGAGACCTGATGAAGCCATGAGGATGAACTGTGGGTTGCAATGGAGACCCAGTGAAATATCAGGACTATGGATGGCTGTGAAAGTGAGATGCAAACACCAGAAGTTTTCTGGACTGAGTAGCCAAGCTAGAGGGGCAGAATCAGATCTCTAAGAAACTTTTTACAGGTTAGAATTATTGAACTTGGAGTTAGAGATTGATGGTATCCTGCTTGTTTTGAATCTTATATTGGCTTAATCTGTTTTTGTCATGTCTCATGTTATCTTTTACAGTGTGACTGTTCTGTGCCATTATGGGTTTGCATTTTTGGTTTTATGGCTCAGTTTAAAGAAAACCTGTGGGAATTTATGGAGTTGAGGTGATCACATTTTATTTTATATAATGTGTGATTATTTGTGGGGTCCAGGGGCAGACTTTCATGATTTGATCCAGGTGTCCCCCACAGACAAATGAATGTGTTCTGAATGATCAATCCTCAGATGATGGCAGTTTGGGTTTTACAATTTAGTTGGAGCTGTGTTGTTGGGGGTGGGCTTATGGGGTTATAAACCAGCTTCCCCTTGTCAGTGTTTGGAACACCTTTCTGCCACTGTTTGAGGTGATGTCCACACCTTTGCTCATGTCATCATTTTTCCTGCCAGGATGGAGTCTCCCCTCAAGTCCATAAGCCTAATAAACCCTTTCCTCCACAAGCCACTTTTGTTTGGGCTTTTTTTCTGCACAGCAACTAGAAATCTGACTACAACAGAACCTTTGACAGATTATTCTACATGCCTGCAGATTTCTATTTGTCTAAAATATAATATGTTCTGTTTAAATTGTAATCACAAATATATGTATTAGTGTGGGTACTGTGTAATGTTTCAATGTATGTATACGTGGTATACTATGCACACTGTTAACAAAATCACTGTACTAAACAGCTCTCCCTTCTTTTGTGACTGTGTGTTTCTGTGGGAAGAATACTAATCCTCTCAGTATTTAATAGGCACAATGCCATAGTGAAAACTACAAGAACTATCTTTTATGTCCTTTCGGATTTATTTATCTTGTATAACTTAAACTTTATAGTCTTTAAACAATAATCTCCCCTTTTCCTAATATTGTAGCATTTTCATTCACTGTTTTATTTTTGGCCTTTGTATCTTACTATTTTAGACTGCTCAGATAAATTTCAAGGTACACTATTTGTGCTTCTGTGATTTCGTTATTCCCTAGTTGCTTTTAACTACGTGATTTAATTTACACTCTGTACAGTACTACGAGGCAAATGCTTCCCTTTTTCATTTGTTCAGAAGAGCAAATGGATCATGGTTTCTGAGTTACTTTTTCAGGGTAAAACTGTGAGAAAATTTGCCTCCAAAGTAAACTTGTGTATTTAAACACTAGTTTTTTTTTTTTAAATCGTGTGTGTGTGTGTGTGTGTGTGTGTGTGTGTGTGTGTGTGTGTAAAGCCAGTGCCTCTTGCTACTGCAAATGAATTCCAGACACATGTGCCAACTCCTGCATCTGGTTTTACATTAGTATTTGGGAATCAAACTTGGTCTGGCAGGCTTTGCAAGCAAGAGACTTCAACCACTGAATCATCTCCCCCATCCAACAATAAGTTATCATTGTACTGTTGATACCTCATTGAAAATTATGAGACATTTTTAGAACAGCCAAAGAATTAAGTACCTCAGTTACCCATTAACATTAACAAAGTCTGTAGATAAATATCTGGGAATGTATTAAAATCTTGGATTTGGTTTTCACAATTCTAAATAAGGTATTGATTTTTTTCTATTCTCCACAGATTCAGAACTATTTGGCTACATTGATTTTGTATGTATCATACAAATATTGATATCTCTACTATTTACTTAGGACATCAAGGTTCAATGCCACTTGTGGACAGATAGTATTCAAAATCTGAAGATGTGATTCCATATACTCTGCATTTAGACCTTACAAAATAGGTTTATGTCAGCCTGACCGATTTATGATATTTATGATATTTTTACTTGAGCCATAATATTTACTAATGTATCCATAAGTAAATGATAATATGACTATATAAGTTTATAATATTTTACCTTATTAACATTTTAATGTATAATTTAAAGTTTTCAGACCAAGCAAGACCTGTACATTTGTAATTAAAACTATTTTAAACATATTAGGTATTGTGATAGGATTCATTCCTTAATGGCCTCAGTAATAATTTATTTTTGTCATTTTGACAGTCAGTGAACCAGTTGATACAGGTGAATGACACCTGAAGTTTCTGTAACAGGATGCTGAGTATTATTACCTCTTTTAATGACTTACGTGGTATTGAATGTAAATAGCTCATAGAACTGCATGAAGATTATTGTGATTCTAGGCAAGTTTAATCCACTAGCTTTTGTATATTCTTTTCATGGAAGGACCATTTGATTTATTCAAGTGTGCTTGATTGTTTACTGTGCTAGAGGCAAATTCAGATAATTGATAGGCATTATAAGAAGAATCAAATACGATATCCTTAGTGTCTCAGAGTAAAATTATATAGATTTTAATGCACAGCAAGTTGCAAAATTTTATTACGTCTTTGTATCTATATAATTTATTTTAAAGTATCAATAAATAAATACAAAGCACATATATGTGTGATTCTATTATACTTAAACTGTAGATGTTCTGATTATACCCTTCTCAAAAAATCCCTTACCATTTTGTTCCTTTAGACAATATGTAATTTCTTATTAATTTCAATTTCCTTTGCATTACAGTATATTTTGAGATGCTTTAGAAATTATACCTGAATTCCTCCAAAATTCTTTCAATATTAATTATTTGGAAAATGTAATTAAGTACATATTGGTTCCTCCAGCCCTGCTATCTTCCAATAACCCCTTTTCATATGGTTTGGGTTCTGATACCATTGTTTACTATCTTCTGACTCAGAGAAAACTCTGCCACTGCCTTTGGTGAAGTCAACATGCTTCACAGACTTCTAATTCTACTCATCGTTACCATCTTCTTGGAGATCTGAATAATCCCACTGTGTTATTTTTTATGGGAAGTCTGTTTCTGTTCATTACAGAGAGAAAAAAGCAATTACAGACCAAATAAACAATTCCACCTAAGAACCAGTAAGTCCTTTGCATCATTTACAGGAACATAGCTGTGAGCTTCCATACTTACCTTCCGGTTTTTATTTTTTTTTCTAGCAATTATTAGCCACTTACACATTCTCAGGTAGGGATGGAAGCTGAAGTCTCTTTAGTCCCCATTAGACTCATTTACTTCATTAACCCTCCTCTTTATGGGGAAGGAATGTTATTGGGCCTAAACATGACAGGGTCTTGTGAGTGTGATGACAGGGACCATGATTCAAGATGGCAATCAATGGTCTTATTCATCCTTTGGGAACTAGCTACACCACAGCAAAGCCAAGAGAGGCATAGCACAGGCCTGTGATTCAAGTTTATGTGATAAAAAGGAGAAAAACAAATTTGGATTGCTTGGCTACAGAGTGAGCTCCAGTCCATCCTGAAAAGCTTATCAAGATCCTGTCCCAAAATAAATAATAGTTATAACACCTTTCAAAGGGCCTGGAAGACATAGTGGCAAATGACTTTAATCCCAACACATGGAAGATTAGCTAGGAGGATCAATGAGTTCAAGGCAACCCTGGGCTACACAGAGTGTCGAAGTCAGCCACATGCAGCTAGGATGTGGCACAATTTGGGGAGGGAAGTATTTATTGAAACTACAGATTGAGGGGAAGTTCCATAATAGCCAAAGAGGCTGGCCCTCTTTCACAGGACCGAGCAGAGAGAAAAACCCACCTATACCACACACACAAAACAGCAAACAGGCAGGAGGGCAAAGAGAATTTCTTACCCTTTATATAGGCTTAGGGTGGAGTCTTACAACCCTATCCCAGACTAATGGCTTCCTGAGTCTCTGGAATTTCCCTCCTGCACTGCCCGCACAGGAAAGGATGTTTATTTCTAGTTCCTTTGAGCTTCCTTACATCCTGCCCCCTTCTGAGAGGCTGACTTCCTGTAAACATCCTGAGAAACCTACCCTAGATTATTTGGCAGGTCAAGTTGACATCAAAATTTAACCATCACACAGAGTGAGTTCCAGATCAGCTTAAACTAGAGTGAGATTCTGCTTCAAAACACAAATAATAAAGAAAAGAAAAGAGCAACCTAAAACAAACAAACCCCAAAAAGCCAGAGATATATTCAGTGCTAGAGTATCTTCCTGACGTCTATGAGGACCAAGTTCATTTCTAACTACTACATAAACAAACTAAAATAAAATATGATTCTTCTATAATTATGCTTTGAAAGTTTTTTTAAGTTTTTAAATTAAGGATTAAGAGTAGGGCTGGAGAGATACATTAGCAATTAAGGTTTTTTTTCCTGAAAAGCCTAATGATCTGGGTTTCATTCCTCAGTACTCAGGTAAAGCCAGATGCACAAAGTGGCACATGCATCTGGAAATTGTTTGCAGTGGGTAAAGACTTTGGTGCACCCAGCCCATTCTTGAACATATGTCCAGTAAATGTCTTTACTTTTAAAGGTTTTACAAGTATGGAACTTATGAGATGGCTCAGTGGTTAAGATGTTTGCCTATAGAGCAGAAGGACATGCGTTCACTTCCCCAGTACCCACACAGAGCCAGATGCACAATATACAATATGTGGTATTAATCTGGAGTTCATTTGCAGTGGCTGGAGGCCCTGTCATGCCCATTCTCTCTCTCTCTCTCTCTCTCTCTCTCTCTCTCTCTCTCTCTAGTAAATAAATGAATAAATGAATGTTTTACAAACAGATAACTTAAAGAATGAAATGGTATGACTGGCCAGTCATGGGGATCAGCTAATTCCCAGAGCAGCTGAAACTTGTTTTTAAAACTGTCCTTTTCATCATATCCACTGCTATAAGCTTTATGTCACTCTGAACTTGTTTTTCTTTTGTTATAATACATATGTATTATATAATATGTATATGCATATGTAGCTAGTATGTGAATTAACCTGCACTTATAGACATCCCAGGTTTAGATATGATCTTAGTTATGGGAAGTAGGTTGGAGGATTTATACTGTTAATCTTCAAGTGATGTTTAGGTTATACTTTTAGTGAAACCCTTATTTAACATATATTTCTTTGTGTGTCACTTTAGGAAATATGTATCAAGTGTTTAGTGTATACTCGGATTCTTTTGAATTGTGGAGTTTGTGATATAGCAGTCTTTAAAAAACAAGATAAAAATGGGCTGGAGAGAAGGCTCAGTTGTTCAGTTGCTACCTTGCCAAATTTAACAAACCAAGTTCAATACCCCAGTACCCATGCAAAGTCAGCTGCACAAAATGGGCACAGGAGTCTGGAGTTTGTTTGCAGTGGCTAGAGGCCATGCTTTGCCCATTCTCTCTTTCTCTTTCTTTTTCTCTTTCTATCTCTCTCTATCTCTCTCTTTCTCTCTCTCCCTCTCTCCTTCTCTCTCTCCCTCTATCTCTCTGTCTTTTTCTCTTTGCTTGTAAATAAATAAATATATTAATCCCTGATTTGAAAGCATATTACACATCTAAAGTAATCAAAACAATATGGTACAGGTATAAACACAAACATTTAGAATCAAGAATTCAGAAATAAGTCCATGCAGGCATTGTTTAGTAACTTTTGAAAAATAATAGAGACTTGGGAGCTGGTGACATAACACAGGGGTGTAGTCCTTACCTAGCATATAAGAACTCCTGGTGTGATCTCTAGCAATAAACAAACAAAAACAATCAAACAACAAAATATCCATAGAATACAGGATGGTTAAATAATAATCTCTTTAAAAAACATAGTCTGCGACCATGAATAGGCTGGATACAGTTCCTACTGCGAGAGAACAGCAAACCAAGAAAGGAGCAATTATGCAATGAAGGAACCTGAGCCTGGGGGAGTCAATCAACAGCCATTAAATTCGGCCAAATATTCCACTCAGTGAGGGGGAACCTTTGATTGGAAATGGGGATTTAGGGCAAGATGAACCGGA
>PVHP010028063.1:6656-23511 GCA_004024765.1 Zapus hudsonius
CCCGCTCGTCTCTCCCTTCACTTCCCTCTTCACTCACTTCTGGCCAAGGCTCCCAGCTTTGGCTTTCCACTGGAGAGCTTGCCTCTCTCTGTCTCTGTCTCTTTTTCTCTCTGTCTCTCTCTCTCCCCAACACAGCTGCTCACACTGGGGGATCCTAAACCTCCATACCTCCTTTCTCTGTGAGGGCCTGCAGAGCCCCAGGGAGTTCTGCTGGACTCTTTATTTAAAGCTTAAATACTGCAGACCAACGACAACAGCAGCAGCAGCAGCCAGCTACAAGTCTTCACCATCAAGGACCCATGGGACCAGAAGTGGGCAGATGGAATGGAAGCTGTGGCCACCCAGTACTTCATTAAGCAACGCTGTGGGGGAGGCCACCGCTCCTGAAGAGCTGTTCACTTGCCTGTCATGGTAGGGAATCGAAGGGCTCTGGATCTACTAACAGCTGACAAAGGTGGGGCTTGTCTTTTTTGTAAACGAGGAATGCTTTTATTATGTAAATCAGTCATGTAAAGTGGAGCTGGAAATAAAAAAACCTCAAAGACCTGAATAACCAGCTTCAGGTAAATGCATCACCCTCCTTAAGTCCTTGGAGTGCCCTGGGGTCCATATGGCCTTGGCTTGCACTAATTTTAGGACCAATAACAGGGATAAGTTTAATACTCCTCATAGCCCCTTGTCTCCTGAAATATGTCCAAAACCAGGTACACCATCTTACTCACAAAATTTTAATCAGCTATTAATGACTTCTTCTTATCAGCCTGTCGCCATGTCTGAGCCTGACTTCATCCCTAGACCCTGAAAATGGCCATCTCATCCCAGCCTCCCCTGGACTTCGTCCCACTGTCAGCAGGAAGAAGCCTCACTGAGAGACTTCGCCCATAATCCATAATAAAAGGCTGGGATGTAAGGTCGGAATTCAGGCTACACCCTGATCCTCTTTCCCAACCAGCCACAAGAGAAGTATCAACAAGAGTCAAAGATAAAGGCCCAAAGGATTATCCTTCCTGATCCTGAGAGCATGTGACCACCTGAGCCCTCCATCCAACCTCATGTGACCACCTGGGCCCCAACCTGAACATTTTCCCCTTAAAAGCCCTGATCTAAACGTGCCTCGCATGCCTTTTCGCCACCTTTGGTGAAAATAGCCTGGCAGCTCGCTTTTCCTCCTATTAAAACCTTTCCTTTCAGAGTGGTCTCTCATGGTCATTTCCATTCTAACAAAAAGAATGTTGAAGTCCTTCAACAAGTGAATGGATAAACAAATTGTATTACATTCATACCACAGAATACCTACCATTTAGCAACAGATAACTATTGATACAACAAACTGGACAATTCTCAGACTTTGTGTTATGTGAGAAAAGTTAATCTCAAAATATTGGGTAGAGCAGTATTTCATATATATGGAATTCTAAAAAAGAAAAAAGTGTCAAAAAACAGATCAGAGGTTGCCAGGGGTTAAGGGTAGTGATTAGGGTGTGACTACAAAGTAGTAGCCTGAAGGAGTCTGTTTTTTTATCATGGTTTTAGGTAATTGTTCAATGAATCTATGCCTCTGTAGAAATTCACAGAACTATATGTCAAAACATCATTTTTGCTTTGTTTCAATCAATTTTTAAAATGAGCTTAAATTCAGTATAAGTGTATTAACCAGGAAGTTAATAAAGTGTGAATCTAAATAGCTTTAAAAATAATATAAGGAATTTAATGTACCTTGACTAGCAGTAGAGGATTTTTAATTTATTTATTAATAAGTAGGGAAGAAATGAAAGTTGATGCTTGGGTGATAAAAAAGTATTGAGATCTGATTTGTACAAAGATCACTCTGAAAAAAGTGGAGCATCCATAAGGGAATACACATAAACAGGAGAAAATCTAGGTGAGATATATCTAGTACTTAAAAGTGGAACACAGAGTAAGAACCAAAAGTGTTGGGTGCAGCCTGGACTTGACAGACATAATGATCAAATTTCCAGGAATTAGGCAATGATTTGATTGGTAGAGAAGAAAATGCTTTGTTACTAAGTTCTTTCTTTTTTGAAACAATTCATCCTTCTTATGTTGTGGATAAAAGGCACATTCAATGAAATTCTAGCATAGCAGTCCTTTCAGTATATTTGGGAGGCAGTATTCTATCTTGTGTTGTGATAGAAGTTCTGAAATGCAGGCCCTGAGACAGAACCTACCATGTCAAAGTCATCAGACTCAAGACCACCTGACAGTTCTGTTAACGTGGGCTCTTTCACCAGATTTCTACAGTAAAAATAGTGACACCTGTTAACTGTTTATCATATTCCAGGCCCTATTTTAAAGAGTTTTTTTGAGCATTATTTGTCTAATATTAAAAATTCCCAGATTGTATTTGTGATGGTTAATTTTTGTTGTCAACTTGACCTTTCAAGTAATCTTGGGTGGGTCTCTGAGGATGTTCACAGGAAGGCAGTCTCTCAGTAGGGGGCAGGATGTAAGGAAGCTCAAGGGAGCTATAAGTAAACATCCTTTCCTGGGTGGGGAGTGCAGGAAAGAAGTTCCAGAGACTCAGGAAGCCATTAAGTCTGGGATAGGGTTGTAAGACCCCACCCTAAGGCTATATAAAGGGGAAGAAATTCTCTCCTTGCACCCCTCCTGCCTGTTTGATGTTCTGTGTGTGGTGTATGGGATGGATTTCTCTCTCTGCTTGGACCTGTGAAAGAGGACCAGCCTCTTTCACTTTTATGGGACTTCCCCTGGATCTGTAGTTTGAATAAATTGTTTCCTCCCATAAACTGCCTGGTTTGAAGATTCATCCCAGCGGTGTGTAGCTATGACAGTATTATTACTATTCTGTTTTGAGATTAAAAACCTAAGATATCAACTTGCCCACAAACACACAGAAAACAAATGACTGAGCCAATAAATATTCAGAACTCTAAGCAGCTTGAATCCATGGCACACGCTTATGGTTTAACATTTGTCGTTGGGCTATCAAACAATAGGCCAACACTCCTTGAAAGCAGATAAGTAGAAAGATACAACTGCTAATAGTTTTCTTTGCTTTGAGCACTTCCTGTCAGTTATTTCCCTGTTCTGTGTCACCTGCTAGTACACTTCTTGTTACTTTTATTCCCTTTGCCTGTGGTTAAGTACTCCTGTCTTCTTTTTAATTTCCATGCAGTCATTTGGAAGCAAATCTCCTAGTAGTCCACATATCTCATTGCAAGTATCTTAGGTTACTCTTTTGTTGAGTCTTCATCCCAGTTGATCCTTTAGTTATATATTTCAGAGTGAGAAAATGAGTGGGGTTTGTGAATTTCTGGGATAAACAAAGATGATCTTTCTTTGAGTCAGTTCATGAGTATAAGGAGACAAGTCTTGTCTTAACCCCAGGTAGATATCAGGAATCCAGGAGGAAGTAACAAGTCTTGCTGAAGGGAGACTGTACATATTAAGAATAGATCAAGATCCTATAGCCAGGAAATCTAATCTAGTCCATTATCAGTTTTAAAATAAATATTTATTAGCATATAAATAATTAGGTTTGTGTTTTTTTAAAAAACTTTTTTTTTATTTGAGAGAAAGTGTATGGGTGTGTCAGGGCCTTTTGTGGCTGAAAATGAATTCCGGGTGCATGTGCCATTTTGGGTGCCATGTGGATATTGGAGAATCTAATCCAGGCTATGCAAGCAAGCTTTGAACCTTTGAACCATCTTCCCAGCCCTAAACATGGTGTTTTCAAACATTTTCTGTTTCCTTTCTCCCTTCTTTGCCCCTTCTCCCTCTTCCTTGTGTTCCCTATCTTTTAAAAAATTTTATTTATTCATTTTTAAGCAGAGAGAGAGAGAGAGAGAGAGAGAGAGAGAGAGAGAGAGAGAGAGAGCGCACCAGGGCCACCACCTTGTGGGTCTGGTTTATGTTGGTACTGGGGAATTGAACCAGGAGCCTTAGGCACTGGAGGCAAGTGCCTTGACCGCTGAGCCATCTTTCCAGCCTTGTACTCCCTATCTTAACTTCCTTTCTGATTTCATACTACACGCTTCCTTTTGTCCTTTTCCCATTTCTTGCCACCTATTATTTCCCTCTCATGATCTCCTGTCTAGAATCAGAGTCCATACTTAATCTCACATCCCCTTATTTGCATACATACAAGCACTAAAAGTTAGTATCCACATATGAGAGAGAACATGCAATTTTTGTCTTTCTGGGATTGAGTTGCCTCACTTAGTATAATTATTTCTATTAAAAAAATTAAGGGAACATATCCATGCCCATTCACTTACCAAGTGCTTGTACTTGATTTTATGTGACAGGAAGATTTAAGTTGTTGCAACAGAGACCAAATGACCCACAGAGTCTAAGATATTTGCTATTTTGGCTCTTAACAGAAGAATTTTGCCAACCCTTGGTATATAGAATGGAGCATCTTACATGATTGGAAACTTCTGTGCAGAGAAATGCCAATTAAATCTGTGTTTTAGATACAGACATTTGAAAGCACTGAAAGGAAAAGTCTAGATGTGAGTACCAGAGAAGAAATTACGAAAATGGTAAATTTGGTACATATAGAAAAAAGGGACTTGTTTTTGGACATGCCAATATTGGTAAGTTCTCATGGATTTGGCTGGTGTGTGTGTGGATGTTGTGAGGAAAAGGCTCTCCTGAGCAAATGAGAGGATAGATATAAGAATATAGTGCAAAATAAATATTGGGGGAAATATCCTTCCCATTTCTTTTTAAAAACTTTAAAAACATTACATTTATTCAAGAGAGAGAGAGAGAGAGAGAGAGAGAGAGAGAGAGAGAGAGAGAGAGAGAGAGAGAGAGAGAGAGAATGGACACACCAGCGCCTCTTGCCTCTGCAAATGAACTCCAGACACATACACCACGTTGTGCACCTGGCTTTACATGGGTACTGGAAAATTGAACCCTCCCAGCAGACTTTGAAAGCAAAAACCTTTAACCACTGACCAAGTACCCCAGCACTCTTTAAAAAAAACTTTTTCTTGACAGTTTTCATATGTGTACATAATGCATTTTGGTCATAATTCCCTCCCATTACTTTCCTGTACCACATCCACTGAACTCCTGCCTTTTTCCAATTACTCCCTTCTATTTCGATTTCATTTTTCCCTTCACCTATCCATGATGACATGCTGACGGGCCCAGTATTATACAGATCTTGTGCAAGTAACAACAGCCACTGTGTGGTCATGAATTCAACAGCCTCTTTGTGTCTGGAAGACAGGTTCCAAAGCACTTCTCCAAATCCTTTGGCTTGTGCATTCTTCCCACCACCTCTTCTTCAATTTCAAGAAGGCTTGGTGGTTGTGATACCAATGCCTCTTTTAGTGCTGACCATTCAGCTGTCACTTTTTCTAAGCATTTTGATGAGTTTTGAGTCTTCCCACTAGTCACCACTATCTGAAAAAAAAAAAAGAAGCTTCTCTGACCAAATTTGGAGCAGCACTACTATATGGGCACAAAAGTAAATATTTAGAGGATAATTTGAAGGGCATAACAAATCCATTTAGACAAACAACAGTAGTAGCAACCCCTCTAAGGCATGACCTTCCCCATCATAGATTTTTTTTTTAAATTGCCAGCATACACATTTGACTAGGGTTTCTGCACAAGGCATGAATTCCCTCCTGTAGAGTGGGCCTCAAATCCAATCAAAGAGAAGATGGTTATCCCCATAACAGACATGTCACTATTGTACCAGTGGGCACATATTGCCTGGCTGGCCATTTGTGTAGATCATTGGATCTGCTGCTTATTGATGACGGTTAATGACTTTTCTCCTGTAGTAGGCTACATAGCACTTTCAAGCACTATGACAGCTAGCCATTAGCAGGGCTTCTAGCTCAGTTCCAGCTCGATTACTCAGGGTCCTGTAACCAAGGCATATAGTATCTTTAGCAATAGGGTCTAACTATCTATTTATTTATTACAAGCAACCAAGATCATTGGCAATAGCTTGTATTGTTTGAATGGTTTCAGATGCCTCCTTGACCAACAACTTACTAGGAGGTATTACACCCCTGGCAGTAGGATTTTCCTATAACAACCTATGGTTTCTGGGTGCAGCATCCTTCATTCTCTAAGTGTACTTCTGCTCAAGTTTTCTTTTTTTAAAAAATTATACATTTTAAAATTAGCCAAAGAAGAAGTAATTTCCAATGGCTTGTTCACAAGATAGTTTTGGTTAATCTTCTTCCCACCCCAATTCTCCCCAACTCCTCTCCGTTGACCCCACTTAGACCTTCCCACCCCTAGTAATCTGCCCCTCGATTTATATATCTAGTTTTTCTCCCCTTAAGTCCTCTTCCTTCTTTCCTCATTATGGTCCCTTTCTGAATTTCCTGGCTTCTACTACTGAGTCTACTCCAACTTACATAAAAAACTAAAATATCAAAGCTAGGGTCTCTTTTATTGAATTTATGTTCAAAATGACTACTACATTCCTTATTGGGTAAAGAGTTACAGAAATTTTCTCTAGAGCTGTTCCTCCAATGCCTGTATTTGTTGGACAAGATTGCACTAAAAGGCTGCAGATGTTTTTCGCTGCTTGAATATTTCCTAAAGAGACACAATTCTAGAACATAAGTAAGCAATGAATGGAATTTCCCTTCCTTCTTCCCATTTTTCTTCACTGTTTCTTCTTTTCTTCATCTTTTCTGCACTCATGTATATTCAATCTGGTAACACTATCACTGATGGTATAATTGCATTATAATTTATTAATTTTACATTATAGTAGTAAGGATAGGAGCTGCCTTTTAAAACAATTTTGTAAGTGACAATATACTATTTCTAACTATAGGTACAATGTCTTATTCATTAGTGTAATATAAAACTACTGTGCATACTACAAAAAATCCAGAACTGTATGTTCCATACTGTAAATTGGGGTTTTATAATTTTACATATAAATGGCATGGAGAATGTTGCTTAATATGTTTGATCTATAGTTTTCACATCTTTATCAAGGTGATGGAACAAAATGAGATTTGACATACCAGAAATCTATTTGAGATACTTTTAAGTATGTAACTATCATAGAGTTCACAATAGTGGAAGAGGCAGAAGGGAGGAAATGAAGGAGAGAGAGAGAGAGAGAGAGAGAGAGAGAGAGAGAGAGAAAGAGAAAGAGAGAGAGATCTGATATGTAAAGATCATTAAGTGATTGAGGAGCAAAGAAAGAAATCAAGTCTAATTCCTGAATTCTGTGGAGACCTTTAGAAAAATGATAATTGAACATGATTTGTATGTAGGAGTCCACGGTTTCAGGTTAGAAGCTTGACGTTGAATCATTATGGAAACAATCTTTAGAGGTACACTTTGTGGATTTAAATCAAAGCTCCAGTACTTACAATCTATGATATCTTGGTAATACTACTTTCATTCTCTGAGCTTCAATTTTATCATATATAAAGGAGATAATATAGTAATTTGTTACAATTAAATGTGTTAACTATATAAAAATTTTAGAACAATGTGTGGGAGTTAGTAATGAGTTTATGCAGATAATTGCTAGGAGACTGGGTAAATTTTTCTATAAACAGAGTTTCTGTAGTTATATTAAAATGGCAACTATAGCTTTAGAATCCATTGTAGCTAAAACACATGCTGTGTAGATAACTTCTAGGCTACAAATTAATCAAGTCAGACATTTTGGCCTTTGTTAACCAAGGGGCTTTTAGTTTATACTTGGAGAGAAGTTAAACAAGTAATGATTTTTCTCAAAAGCCCAAAAGATTGCCTGGTTCATAGTATACGTAGGGAACAAAACTTTAGAATTACATGGGTGTTATGATGGCCAGCATTCAGATTCAGTTATTCATAGAAGGAATATGTGTCTTAAAGTTGTAGAAACTGGGATAGAAGAAAGAGAGGAAGAGAATTAGAGTAAGTAGAAAGGAAGAAGGGTATTTTACTTCAGGATTTGTTTCCAAGGGATAAAATCTCTCGTGACTCCTTGAGGGCTAACCAGGTAATTTCCTCCAGGACTTCTGGCAGTAAGTTTCAAATTGTTAAGCTTTACAGCTTTGACCTTCACAGTCAATGAGGGTCTTCAAAATGAGAAAGCCAAAGATCATGTAAGCAAAGACAATATTTGGTGCACACAATCAGAAATAAACTTGGGATTCCTTAGGGGCATTCATTTGTATTAAGGCTTTATTCAGTATTTCAAGCAAAGGACAGTTTATCCAGTGGCTCTGTAGTATAATGGGTAAATACACTGGACTCCTAGAATCTGTTCTAGAGGAATTAGTATACTCTGGGCATCTCTTCCTATGAGAAGAAATTACCAGAGCCATACTTAAAACAGAAAGCCTCTGAAAATAGGCATGTTACTCTCAGTAGCAGACATTTAAAAGAAAAAAAGAGGGACAAAAGCAGACAAAAGTTGTACATGGCAGAGGCAGATGAAAGGGAAATGCTAGGAAAACTCTGTCTTTTTGACACTTGACCAAAACAGCAGCAAGACACCATTTTGAAAAGGCCAAAGCAGTGGTGAAATGCTATTTTGAAAAGGCCAGAGTAGCAGTGCGGTGCCATTTTTTAAAAGACCCCTGCTGAGTCAGTGGTTTAGGGGCCCCAGATCCTCCATGAATTACACTCTCAGAATACCAGAACAAAAACAGTTGGGGCTGTGTTGATGGAGTAGATTCAGGATTGTCATAGGTATGGAGGAGAGAGGCTCTATTAACAAAGATAATCCAGCAAAGCCATATGTCATAATTGAAGGAGAAAGAAAAACTTGCCACAATGAAAACAGACTAGAGGAATTCATGATCACTAAACCAGCTTTACAGAAAGTACATGAAGGAATATTTCATATTGAAGATAAAAATAATCATATCTATGGGGTTATAGAAAAGAATAAACCATGCTAGAATAGTAGTTGAGTAAATGAGGACTAGAAAAATATCAATCAGGACATTATAATGAGTAATAACTTTGAATATTAATTGTATCAATATTCCAGTTAAACTATACAAACTAGAAAACTGAACTGAAAAACAGGATCTATTGGTTGTGTCCAAGAAATGGAAACCCTAGCATTAGAGTGAAAGGATAGAAAAAGGTAATCCAGTCCAAAGGAACTAAGAAGCAAGTAGCTCTCACTGTTCTTCTATGTGAAAATAGACTTCAAACCAAAATTAGAATAGATTAAACAGGCCACTTAATACTGATAAAGGAAAAAAATCCCTGAAGATCATTTTATAATTTTAAACATATGCACCAAACATGAGTAAGTGTACCTAAATTTCATAAAACAAATGCTACTAGACAAAGATTAACCTCAACACATGTAATTGTGAAGTGCTACAATACTCCACTATTAACAATTGAGAAGTCATCCAAACAGAGAAACATCTGAGTTAAATGACATCATATAGCAAATGGACCTAAAAGATATCTACAGAATATCCAAATGCTGCAGAATGCACATACCTCTCAGCAGCCCATGGAAATTTTTCTAAAATAGATCACTTCATAAGAAACAAAGCAAGTCTTAACAAATGTAGTAAAACTGAAGCAATTACTTATATGATCAAAATGGAATAAAAGTACACATCAACAGCAAGATAAACTATAAAACATGCAAATTCATGGACACTAAGTGACACACTATTGAATTATGAATGTGTTATTGAAGAAATAAAGAAGGAAATCAGAAAACTGCTAGAATTGAATAAAAATGATTCACTACCAAATTCTAAAGGGTACTGTTAAAATGAAAATGACCACCAGGGAGACCGCTCTGAAAGGTTTTTAATAGGAGGAAAAGCGAGCTGCCAGGCTACTTTCACCAAAGGTGGAGAAAAGAGGGCCTGGCAGGATCAAACCAGAGCTTTTAGGGAATGCCAGGCTGGGGGAAGGGTCCAGGTGACCCGGGATGGGGGAGGGATGTTCTTTTTCCACCAGACACAGGCACAGCAGGTGGGGAGGCTCTATCTCCTGTTTACAGGTAGGCTTTGGTTTCAGTGTTGAAAACTTCCCTTGAGGCCGGCTGGGGGAAGGGAACCAAGGTGCTGCCTGAATTTCGACCTAACAGGTACAATGAAAGCAGTCCTAAGAGTGAAGTTAATAGCTATAAGAATGTACATTAAAAAATCAGAGAGATCTGAAGTAAATAATTGAACACATTTTAGGGAATTGTAAAAACATGAACAAACCAAACACCAAAACAGTAGATAGAAAGAGATAATTAAGATCAGAGTAGAGTCTGGTGTGGTAGTGCATAGCTTTAATCCCTTGGGAAGCAGATGTAGGATGATTGCCATGAATTCCAGGCTATCCTGAGACTACATAGTGAATTCCAGGTCAGCCTGGGCTATAGTGAGACCCTATCACAAAAATAAACAAACAAAAAAGAATCAGAGAAAAAATTAATGATATGGAACAAAATACCAAGAATCAAGGAAGCAAAAAGTGAGTTCTTTGAAAAGATGACAAACCCTCAGACAAATGAACCAAAAGAAGGAAAGAAGACCTGAACTAATAAAATTAGAAATGAAACGAAGACCTCACAACAGATACCAATGAAATTCAGAAAATAATTAGGACATGGTCCTGGGAAATCCAAATATCCACATGTTGAAAAATGATGTACAAAACTCAATTTCAACTGGATAAAAGGCCTTTATGTAAGCCCTGAAACTGTTAAAGGAAAATGTAAGACAAATACTTTAAGACCTAGTACATAGGAACTGACTATGGAAGCAGAGTCAAGCTGGCTTTCTTCTCTCTGTTGCTTATTGTACTCATCCATAAGTGACATTTTAGTCTTCCAGCCTGGGATGAATGCTCTTCAAAGGCACATACCTGCATCTCCCTCCTTTCATGTATCTCTATTTCCTATCACCAAGGAAACTTTACAAAAGAGGCCAGAGTATATTTTTCTTTAATTGTATACTTGAAGAAACTTGGAAATTTGTGTTGCAACTCATGATCCTATGAATCCCTTTATTCCCCTACTTTGTACCACCAGTATGATTGTTCTATACATTAAGATGTAGCTAATGTAGTGGGGGAATAATCAATATGTATCATTATTCTGTTTTTCCCCTTTCCTGGACCATATACATTAATCTGGGATTTATGGGTATTCTTTCTTTAAATGCTCATAAGAAAATAAGGAAAGGCAAATTGGGAAGTGACACAGTCAGACACATACCTCTCGGATGAATCTCCAAACCAGGCACAGTTTGGGGAAGAAAGTATTTATTAAATTAACAGATCCAGGGGAAGTTCCAGAAAAGGCTGGCCCAATTTCACAGATCCAAGCAGAGAGAGAGAGAGAGAGAGAGAGAGAGAGAGAGAGAGAGAGAGAGAGAGAGAGAGAGAGAGAGAGAGAGAGACCCAGCACCAGCAACTCAAGCAAGCACACTCCAACTAACAAACAGCAGGACCATCAGACTTGAGCTCTGACTGCTCTTTGAATATCTATCACTGGAATTTCACATCCACTTTAGATCTTAAAGTATCACATCCTAAGGTGTTAGGGCTGGACCCTAGGAGGCCAGGCCAAGGTGACACCTCCTCCAGCCAGAAGACTGGAGACAATTCACAAGCTTTAATAAACTTTTGAATCTATTGGGGGACATCCATTCAAACTATCACAGGGAGTTTTTGAAAAGAATATTTTATTTATTTTAGAGAGAGAGAGACATAGACAGAGACAGAGACAGAAGGAGATAGAGAGAGTGATTATGAGCATTCCAGGGTTCCTTGTCACTGCAAAGAAAATCCAAATTCATATACCACTTAGTGCATGTGGCTGTATGTATGTATGTATTGGGAAATCAAACCCTGACAATCAGGCTTTGCAGGCAAGTACCTTTAACCACTGAGCCATCACTTCAGCCCCAAGTTGGGGAGTTTTTAAGCTTAGAACATTGTTGTCTTGCTGGCCTCTTATCATCAATTTGTCCATATTCTCTAATAAGATTTGAATCATAGTTCTTTCATCTCTATAAACTACAACTAATCCGTAGTCAGTTGGATAGATTGTTCTATGTAGAAACAACACAAAATTAGCTAAGACTCCTGATATTAGTATCCTGATTCTACTGTTCACACTGCTAAAGTTTGTGTGTCCTAGGCAAACTTCTTGGATATATTTCTTCAGCTTTCTTCATCTGATCAATGATGAAGATGAATCTGCCAACCTGCCTGCCTATCCTTATGGATTTTCCCAAGGAATTCTCTTATCCATTCCACAAAGAATTATTTTCAAACATTTCTCCCTTTTTTAGTGCCTATCTTTAAAAAACAACAAACGCTGGGTTTAAACATAGGGCAAAGATTTAAATGATAATACATGATTTAAAAGTTATGCTGGGGCTTATGCATTATTATTGTTCAAGCCGCACTAGTCCACAGTTGTTTGCTTGATCACCACCTGTCCCTCATTAAAACAGCTGTCTCTATACTAGGCTCCTAGGCTCTTAACTATTGCATGCTGTAGGTCCTGCTATTAGAGAAGCCCCAGAGAATGCACTCTGAGAAAAATTGGGGGAAATATTCTCAAATTGTGTGCAGCATGCAAATGAAGTGTGAGGTCCTGAATTATGGAAAAGGTCTATTCTGTGTAAATCTGCAAGATTTGGATAGTTTGGAGTAAAACATGTGTGGAGTTATACTGTAGTCCCCTAACATATCATTTATTAGTTTTTTTGTCCAATCATTTATTCTATGACATCTTAACTACTCTTTAGGCAATTGTGGCAGTCAGCTTCAGTTGCGGGGATGAACTTCCAAACAGACTCAGTTTATGAAAGGAAGAAGGGATTTATTTGAAGCTTACAGATCCAAGCAGAGAGGGGAAAACCACCACCAACATCACAGGCAAGCAAGCAAAACAGTAAAAAACTACTGGCAGAGCCCAGACTGTTCTCTGCATATCTTAGGCTGGAATTCCAGATCTGCTCCCAGTATTACCTTATGGCTGGATCCTAGGATTCACCCTCGGCGACCTCCTCTAGCTAGGCAGCTGGAGACAAGCTTTTATAAAACTCCTGAATCTATTGGGAGACATCCATTCAAACTACCACAGCAATATATTAGACATTGAATATGCTGGCTAGAGTCTTTTCTTTTAGGAAACTTATTCTCCAATAGTAACTACAGGAAATTGAAAGATCAAATGCAGTAGAGTCTGTGTTGTCAACAGACGTGGAATGTTTGCACTGGATTTACTGGAAACTCATAAAAAGAACACCTGATCAGGATTTGGGTTTTAGTATAGGCTTCTGCAAAGAAGAAACATCTAATCTGAAACATGAAGAATGAGTAATTATCATATGGGAAAGAGGAAGTAAAATATAATGTTCTTTCTAGTGTGATCTGACATACACAAAGGTCTGAGAAATAGAAAGTCCCCAAGTTAAAGAAAATATGTGTCTTTTCTAACACTTGTCAAGAGTAAGGAAAATGGTACATAAAGTTTAGGAATTATTTCCTAAAGGTTTGAAGCAGATAGTGGAGAGTCAAGTTAGTAGAAAATTAAATTAATATAGCAGTCATTAATGAATGATGTAAAATGTGTAAGATTTGAGCTTGCACTGAAATACTAGAGTAAGGTCTTTCTATTGGACTGGCTCTAGCTCAGCAGTTCCTTCAACAGCAATCTATTGTAAAATCTTTACATCTAGCTAATAGCCAGATGTCAGAAATGTAAGAATGGTTGGTGTGTGTGTGGAGGGGGTAGTGATAATATTGTTTTCTGAAAAAAAATTGAACATTCATAAAAGAGAGCTTAGTATATTAGTAGAAAGATTGCTTTTTCTCTTTGCACACATATTATTCAAATCCCTAATCTCTGGTATAATGAAGAATTCACAAAGAATGACTGCTACACTAAGTTTCCTGATTCCTCTTCATCCAACTATCATGAAATGCTTATTTGTCCATGAACACATTCTTTCACACTTCTGATTTTCAGTATTTTCTCTGAGAAATAAAAATAGGGGTGTGTTGCACCTCAAGTTTGTTATCATATCTCAACAGTGTGTCTGTACGATGCTCAGTTGAAAAACTCATGCAACCCCTATGTGTTCATGTTGATTTTCAACTTGACAGGATCATTTAGGAGATAAATTTCTGGGTATGTTTGTCAGGGAGTTTCTAGATTGAGCTAATTGAGGTGGAAATACTGACCCTATACATAAGCAGGATCATTCCATGGACCTGGATCCTGGACTGAATAAAATGGAGAAAGCAAACAAAGTACCAGCATTTATCTCTGCTTTTTGACTACTGATGCATTGTGACAAGGTGCCACACAGTCTTGCTATGACCTCTGTACATTGATAGATTCTTCCCTCAAACTGTGAGCCAAAATAAACCCTTCCTTAGTTTGCTTTTCTTGAATATTTTGTCATACCAATGACAAAAGTAGCTAATAGAAAAAATTGATACCAAGAAAGTAGGACTATTTTTCTCATAGACCTGACTGTCCCCTATTTCCTTCTCAAACTCTGATAATTACCTCTCTGTATAATATTCAGATTAATTTAAGGTCTGGCTTATTTTTCAGATAGAACATAATGGTCCTTACATGGTCAGCCCAGGGGATTCCAGGCTTAGCTTGTTGGTAGTTCATGGAAAGCATGAAAGAAAAGACAAATCAGTGCTTTAGAAAAATGAGTCTTGATATTGAAAGTAAAAAGGAAATCTTGCCTGTCATTTGCAACAGCATATATGAACATGGAAAACATTATGGTAAGTTCAATAAGCCAGGAAGAAAAAGACAATTACTGCATGGTCTTCTTTATATATGGAATCTAAAATAAGCTCACAGAAGCAAGGAGTATTAATAGCAGCTAAAGAACACAAATTCGCATTTAGGTAAGATGATAAATAAAAGGTAATATAAGCAAAATTCCCTAAATGATAATTATTAAAATGTAAAAAAATCTTATAAAATCATTGATTCAAATATTAAGATTGTTAGCCAAGACCAGGTATCTTTATATGTTCTAAATTAAAATAGCAAGATGTATGTCTCTGAACGCCTGTCAAGGTAGTTCTAAGTTAATGTTTTCCATTTAATTTTTTTCTAAAGACTAAGTATTTTCCATACCTACAAATGAGAAATAAAAGTGATTTTAGAATAAATTCCAACTTTATAATATCTGGAACTCCTCATCCAAGGGAAAGGATTTCAGTCTATGTAGTAGGGGACCATTGATAGCTCATTCTTCAGCCGGGCTCTCATGTCTCAAGTGTGTAGTTACTGAGGGTTGCCAAGTCTCGGCTATTCTCCCCCACCACGGCTCTCACAATCTTTCCGCCCCCTCTTCCGCTCAGTTCCCTGAGTCCTGGTGGGTGAGTATTAAGGCTGCTATGGTGTTGTGAGCATAGGGGGTTTGTGTCGAGATTCGTTGGTTTCTGTCTCACTGGCTTATCCTTTGGTGATTGAATGGCTATGGCTGTGGGTCCCTTGTACATCCAATCATTCTCTGTGGGGTTCCATATGAATCCTCCCCCGTATGACTGTGGTGGCTCATCTCATGTCAGGATCTCAGCTTTCTGCCTGCAGTCGGTTGGTAGGGTTATATGGGCCACAGCTCCCTCGCTGTATCCTGAAAAATACAAACACAATCTCCATCGGAGAATGAGGTCAGTACCTGTTAACAAATATACAACTATCTGGATTACTTAGCTTCTATTTTTAAAAGCCTCCCCGGCAGTCACTCGCATATTGCATCTTTTCTTGGTAGCACAAGAGTATGTGATCCGTTGCATATCGCCCTGAGTCCCCGGTTCCAATCAGGGGTTCCCCCTCACTGAGTGGAATATTTGGCCGAATTTAATAGCTGTTGATTGTCTCCCCCGGGCTCAGGCTCCTCCATTGCACACGTGCTCCTTTTTTGGTTTCCTTTTCTCTCCCAGTAGGAGGTGTGTTCAGCCTACTCGTGGCCTCAGACTGTATTTCATGCCAGTGGTCTGTTTACTCCAGCTGTTGTTGTTCAGCTTCCCCTGGCAGCTTGTGTAGTGTCTTCCAGCACTGCACTAACTGCCATCTGGGAGCTGGTTACCATTCCAGGCCTCGAAGAGTCTCTCGATGCTGAACGATGGTATTCTGTGGTTTCTTCAGCAACAGGGTTTTGTCTCAGGCCTGGGGAAAGCATTCAAGAGCCTTGACAGAATTCTGTCTTGTTTTTGTAACCTCATGGGTCACTTTGGTCAACAGCTCAGTGAGGGAAGGAACCAGTGGCCAGGACCTGGGGCTGTCAGACTGCTCAATTGTTCACAGACTCAGACTTTCTCCCCTACTACTCATGGCCCCTCTTACCAGTTGACACCCACTACTTACTCTTTAGGTTACAGTATGCTCGCGAGAATTTTATATTTTTGAACCTAATTTGGTTTGGCCTCATGTTTGAGCCATTTCCCTCCCCCCTTCCCTTACCCCACTCTTATACCTTCTCAGATCTTTCTACTAGTCTGGATAAAGAAACGGTTATCCTGGCTAAGGACCGCATATGAGGGAGAGTATGCGGCATTCCATTCTCTGTTCTTTTGAGTGTTTGCTTAGTAAGATCTGCTCTAAGTCAGACCATTTTTCCCTAAATTTTGATGTGTCATTTTTCCTTTCAGCTGAGTATAATTCCATCATGTAAAATATCCCAGAGAGGCAGGGATGGTTCAACATACGCAAGTCAATAAATGTCATACATCACATTAATCGGCTCAAACACAAAAATCACATGGTTATCTCAATAGATGCGGAGAAGGCTTTTGACAAAATTCAACACCTCTTCATGTTCAAAGCTCTTGAAAGAATAGGCATAGATGGCCTATTCCTCAACTTAATAAAGACAATATACAAAACTCCTAAAGCACAGATCATACTCAA
>PVHP010028064.1:0-11035 GCA_004024765.1 Zapus hudsonius
CAGTATTACTGCGTGGATTGCTACAAGAACTTTGTGGCCAAGAAGTGTGCTGGATGCAAGAACCCCATCACTGGTAGGCTAAAGAGTCCTTGCTAAGTCTGCCAGGCTAGGGTTTGTGCATGGTTACCATCTCTCATTTTCCTGTCTTCATCGTTTCATCCACAAATATCCCTAAAATGTCTACCTCTACCATTGTGGTACAACCCCCCCCCCAAATAGTTTGGATTCCCCAGGTTTAAGTTAACCTTTGCAATGCTGAATACTTCCTGATTACTGCTGACCAACTAAACATGGCAGGAGGTCACAAGCCCAGACCCACCAGGCCTTGGGCAGGCACTGGGGGAGGGGATGGGTAGGGATGGCCCTTTGGGGAAGGGGGAGAGGAGGGAGGGCTAATGAGGCGGGAAAGCTATAACCTGACATTATTATACACCATAGCTGAAGGCTAGTGCAGAGGGACCTGCTGGCAGGTTTATTTTTTATTTATTTTATTTTATTTTATTTTTTTTTGCGATCAGAAGCAAAGCTAATCACTTCATTTCTCATCTTGCGGCCGCGATCCACGTGCCCTGAGCCCTTTCCCCTGCCTCCAATTTTCCCGTCTCCCTGGGGAGCCTTGAAATGTACATTTGAGAAGACTTTTGCCATCCTCAGGGAAAAGGACTGTGTCAAGAGTGAGCCACCCAGTCTCTAAAGCTAGGAAGTCCCCAGTGTGCCACGGGAAACGCTTGCCTCTCACCCTGTTTCCCAGCGCCAACCTCCGGGGCAGGCATCCGGGTGGAGAGAGGACTTGTCCCTCGTGGGTGGTGGTTCTTTATAGAAAAAATCGAAGCTTAGCATCTCCTCGAGGCCCGGTAAGTGCACACCCCACAAACAGCCCAAGTTTGCCTCCTGGTGGCCACTTTGATGCCATGGCCCTGACCTAAATCAAAGAAACTGGTTATGCTGGGAGGTCGGTGCGCGTCATAGGGCGATAGCAGTGGCATGGGAATGCGGGTTCTTTAAATCCTGGAAGCCCTGGGCTGAGCTCCAGCATCTCCTCGAGTTCTTGAGAGCCATAGCAGGGTTGCAGCGGCGTGGGGGACAGTGGCGGCGGCGTGGGAGACAATGCGCGGTGTGGGGACAATGCGCGTGGAGTAGAGGGGGGCAGGAAGTCCAGGAGAAACTGACGGCCTGCTTGTCGCCTCTGTGAATGGGCAAGTCATCATTTTATCTCTGAATCCAGGCTTCCTCATCTGTCTTCATTCATCTGTCTCTCTCTCTTCTCCCCCCCCCACAGGGTTTGGTAAAGGCTCCAGTGTGGTGGCCTATGAAGGACAATCCTGGCACGACTTCTGCTTCCACTGCAAAAAATGCTCCGTGAATTTGGCCAACAAGCGCTTTGTATTCCACCAGGAGCAGGTGTATTGCCCCGACTGTGCCAAAAAGCTGTAACTTGACAGGGGCTCCTGTCCTGTAAAATGGCATTTGAACCAAGCTTTGTGCCCTTGCTCCCTCTACTCTGCACCATCCATAAGGGAAGAGTGGGCTTTCACCTCTTTAAATTGCTCTGTGTTTTCTCCCATTTTACAGTATGACTCAAATAAGGGCACACCGTGATCATATTAAGTGAAAAGTAACCTTGCAGCCAAATTAATCTCTATTGCTGCAATGGAAAAACAGAAACTTAGATCGACTCTTCTTCATGTTTTTCATAGAGCAGAAAAGTGCTAGTCATGTAGCCAGCCACCCTGTGAAGTAAGCAAGAAGCACAGGTGGTCAGGCCCCACTGAGATGCCTTGGGGGGGCTCAGCCGGAGCCTAGTCACGTGACACTCAAGAGTTGCAGCGGCTGCTCCAACTCCCTGCTCATCCCCTTCTATGAGCAGAAAAAGAACTTGCCAGAATGCATGATTTAACTTCCTTGTCAGAACTTTGACTTTCCTTCTGTTCTTTTGTGCTATCGTATGACTAACATAAATTTACATAAAATTAACATTTGATCTTAGCTATTCATTCTCAACTCACCTTTCTCCCATACTAACATTTGATACCTCCATGTGTCACGTTTTCTGAGGGTTCCTACTTTAAAGCAGGGAACACGCAGGTGACTTGAAAGTTTGAGCAGATCTCAGAAAACAAGCCTGTTTTCAGAACATCACCACAGCGAATCTTTCTGGAAGCTTAAAAAAACTAACCCTCCTTTTTTGTTTTTTTTTTTATTCCTGTTTGTTTTAATGAATAGTAAAATAGATTATGGGTTTGGAAACTTGCATGACAATATTTGAGCCTCCTCAGACATTCTGCAGTTTTGAGATTCATCCTATAGAAAGTGACTATAAATCAGAGGGGTAGCTGAGCAGGTACCAGGGCTATCATCAACCTGAATATGACATTTCAAAACCATGACAAGTTGAATCCCTTGTAACATAGTAGTTGTCTGCTCTTTGTCCGTGTGTTCAAGAAGATTGCAAAGTCTCTTTTCGTGTGATTCTTAGGACTTTTCCTCAAGAGCTTAGCTGAATCTCTGGGAGAACGTGGAGGCCACCGTCCTCACAGGCGGAACTGGTTTTCCACCTCCTTGTTCCCTGAAATGCAGGATCATCAACTTACTGTATTCTCCATTATGACATTACATATATAACGAGACAATATCAGAAGTAAACATGTAATGACAGTACATATTCACATTCTTGTAGGAGTGGTTGTAGACACCGATGCCTTTCCGCATTGTCATTAGCTGTTACCATCTAACATTGACTGCAGTATATCCATACAAGAATAAAGCAGCATAGAAAGAACCTGCCTCCTGGTTTTTCTTTACTCCCAAAGGACGTGCCACAAGGATTATAATACTGACCCAGAACCTGAGAGATCTTTTTCCTGACTAAAATATTACACTCAGTTCCATTCAATGACATTGGATATAGGAACTATAAACAAAACAAACCTCAATCAGCACATTGATGCAGTTTAAAAAAAAGAACAGTGATCATTCTGATCCAGGTGTTTCCCAGACATTCTTATTCAAAAATGATGGATTTTTTTTTTTTTTTGGCCAGGATGGTGTAGGTGAGAAGGGATCCAAGAGGAGGTATGTCACTTGAGGATCATGGTTCCTACTCCCTCATATTACTTTCTCCTTATCCTGTGGAGCTCAGGATCCATGCTAAGTGTTATTGTATCTCCACCACCCTTGAGACCTGCATCTACTGTGTGTGTGGGCCTCCAGTTACTTGGGGGGTGGGGTAGAGGAGGAGATATGGGCAGAGTGAGAGGCTAGCCTGGCATTCCTCTTAACTTTAGCAGTTTCTGGATCACCATACACCTGCATAGTTGGCTCACCTGAGGCTCATGCTTTCAGGGCAACCTACCCCTGAGGCTATTTTGGTGGGACTCAGAGACCAATTGCAATAGGTGTCTGCCTCACTCAATTCCTCGGGCACGCTCAGTGGGGAATGCCACATCCTCATAAGCACTGCATGCAGATAGAAGGGAGTAAGGGCCACCTTTCATTTTAAGGTGGACTGGAGGGAGGGGGAGGAGTAAGGCATTGATGGGCCCATCCCCAGGCTGCAACATCTTAGAGCCTAACATTTACCACAAGGGAAGGGAATTAAAATGTATCAGTGAGAAAATCATGAGGCGTGTGTGTGTGTGTGTGTGTGTGTGTGTGTGTGTGTGTGTGTGTGTGTTAGAGATTAAACCTGGGGCCTACAATGACCATTAACACAGAACACTCCCCCACTTGTGAGTGTCTCTAGAGGCAGATTAGCTGTTGTAGCAGTTAACCTTGCTGCTGGAACCAAGCACTCAACAAGAAGCAGCTCATGAGAGGAAAGGGTTTATTTCAGGCTTACAGTTTGGAGGGGATGCTTTAGCATGTTGGAGGAAGCTGGATCACTTCATCATACATCCACAGCAGAGAGAGAACATCCAGAGCTCAAGTGGGCAGTGAACACACCATAGTGCTGGACTCCTCACCCCCAAGGTCCAGCCCAGCAATATACCTCCTATGGCAAGGCTCCTCCTCCCAAAGCTTCTTTCGAAGCAAATATCTCGCACATGTTGGGGCAAATCCTCATAGCCAATTTGGGTCCCATTGTTCCAAACTTTCAGGTGAGAAAATGCTAGTTCTGAGAGTGTAAGCTTTCTGCAGGCCAAACAGCTAATAGGTGATAAACCACACCTTGGGCAAGCCACTAGGACTACATCAGTTAGGATACTGCATTGCCATAGAATGGGCATATCACAATGAGGAAATTATCTGTGTGGTGCTCAATCATATACAAGGCATGTGTATGGGGGGACAGTTGTAAGGCTCAGGAGAAATGAGGAAATTTCTACTTTCCACATGGTCAGCAGAGAAGCTTGTTCTCTCTCATACTAAATAGAACCAGAATCTCAGGGCCATAGCAGTGTATGACCAACATGGTGGAGTCTGGAGCTAGTCTGCCTGGGTAATCAAGTAAGGAACACACACCTGTTCTGACTGGTTGTACTGACCTGGCTGTCAAGTAACGAACAACACGTGATTTACATCGCTGAGCGTTTTTCTTCAACTGTAGAATGAGACTTAAAGTGGCTACCCTTCCGAAACATGTGCAGTTGACATGGTAGGAGAACTTGGAGGGGGGGGGTGACTGTCAACTGGTAAAAGTTCACAGTCAGTGTTAGCAAGAATTTTACATCCATTATAGAAGGCACTCTTCTGGTGTCTCTGACCTGCCCTACAAGCCAAAAGGTACTAGTCCACTCCCAAATGCATGTGGAGGGTTGGACTGAGTCACAAAGATTTGGATTTGAGTGTTATTTGGGAATGGTGGAACTGGAGTACTGAAAATGCCCGAAGACTATAGTAAAGCCTCCCCTCATCTGACAGATAAGAAGACTAATAGGGAAGGCAATGTGCAGTCACGTATCAAAGTGGCAGACCTCTTGGCTGGAACTCAGGTTTTTGGGTCCTGGGTATCATTTGTTGCAATATATACACTGTGCTGTGGGGGTTTCCAGGCACTGAAATTGTTGAAAGTTCTACCTGCAGTATCCATGGTGATACAGGTGTAGGAAACATGGAAATACAAGGGTCATGCTGCCTTACAGAATCTGCTGGGAATGGTCAGGCTCAGAGAGGATGAGAAACATGAATGGACCAATGGGAGGGAGTATGGGTGAGGGAAGGAGAGGGGGCGCTTGTCAACAGAACATAATTCCAATAGGATTGATAGGACCTGGCACCATAGTTGGCTATGTGAAGTACATGGACATGTACCTCTGCTGGGAATGGGGTTTTCTGGCTTGTGCTGATTCCAAAGTACATAAAAAGCTCTGGCATGCTCAATGGGGAATTCCAAATGCCACATCCTCATAAGCACTACACCTCAAAAATGGATAAGCAGGCCTAATCAATTTACATAGTGCAATAAAGCATGATTGATAGGTTGAAATTCATTCATTCATTCATTCATTCATTCAGTGGAACTTACCATTCTTCTGTCAGTCCTCCACAATGTATGGATTACAGACATTGTGATACTATGCTGGTGTAAATCATATTTTAAGACTGGAAGCTAAACAACTGCACAGGTGTATTAGACCTTGTTGTTTTGTTTTGTGTTTGTTTGTTTTCTTTTTGAGGCAGAGTCTCACTGTATCCCAGCAGGCTGACCTCAAATTCATGTCAATTCCCCTAACTCACCCTCCATCCAGAGTGCTAGGATTAAGCGAACCACCATGCCAGGCACATATCAGAACATTTGTAGTCACAATGATGTCATGAAGAAAAGTCTATATAAAAGTATATGGAGACCCAAGTTTGATTCCCCAGTACCCACTTAAGGCCAGATGCACAAAGTAGTGCATGCATCTAGAATTTGTTTGCTGTGCCTGGAGGCCCTGGTACACCCATTCTCTCTGTCTGTCTCTCTTCTATCTCTTTTTCCTTGCAAATAAATTTTAAAAAAATGTAAGCGCACAGGTTGCCTGAGCACAGACTAAAAACCAACAAAAAAAGTTGTAAAATGTGTGTTATTTGGTATTTGCTCATTAGAGGAAAATACCAAATCTAAGTTTTAAAAGGCTGGAGGTAGAAGGAACTTATTTTTCCTGAAAATGTTCTGAAACTAGATAGTGAGGATGGTTTTACAACCATGTGAATATATACTCTAGTTAAAATGATGGCTTGTGGGGCTTGAGAGATTTCTAGGTGGACCAGGCACTAGCCTGCAAAGCCTAACAACCCGAGTTCAATTCCACAGTACCCACATAAAGCCAGATGCAGTGGCTAGAGGCCCTGGCACTCCCATTCTGTGTGTCAGTCTCTCTCTGTCTCTCTGCATGCAAATAAATAAATAAATAAAGAAAGAAAGAAAGAAAGAAAGAAAGAAAGAAAGAAATAAAGAAATAAAGATGATTTTTTAAATGATGGTTTTAACTAGGTAAAGTGAATCATAATTGCAGCTACTTAGGAGCCAGAGCAAGGATAGCTTGAATTCAGAAGTTTGAGGCCAGCATGGGTAACACAACAAGACCCTAACTTGAATGAATGAATGAATGAATAAAATGGTGACTGTTGCATGAATTTCACCATAGTAAAAAGAAAGCTACTTTTGGGTTGGGGACATGGCCCAGTGGTGAGCAGCGTAAGTGTTGCATGCATCTGGAATTCATTTTAAGCAGCAAGAAGCCCTGATATGCCCATTCACTAGCTACTTTATCAATGGACCTTAGCTGTTCGTGGTAGCTCACACCTATAATCTCAGCACTCAGGAGGCTGAAACAGGCAGATCAACATGAATTCAAGATTAGGTTGAAATACAGAGTGAGACCTCTTGTCTCCAATACAAACGAAAAAAAAATTTTAAAAAATCAAAAACAAAACAAGAAAAAAACAATGGGCCTTGCTCATAACCAAGTGTTATCACAGGGAAGAATAAGGAAGACTGGAGTTTGAAAACTTACATCTTCCCATCCCAAGAGTGGAATTCTGGGACACCAACTGGAGGAAGAGGGAAAGCAGAGATTCTGTTTACTATTTACTGAACTTGCTAGTTGCCTGCATCTGTAGTTTAGTTAACAATTAGTGCCATATTTATACCACTTCCAGCACACTATTTAACCATCATAATAAAAAATCCCTTATTTTGTCTGAGTTTATTTTATATTGCACACATTTACACAGAGATAGAACAGAGTGTTTCAACACATGACTTTGTAGAAAAATATCAGAAACCCATTTTTAAGATGATTGTCTCTGTCATCTACACAAAAAGCTAGTATATAAGAATGCATTTTAAACTCAAGGTGATTTGCCTTAGCCTATAACAAAAGTATAGGAATTTTAAGTACCCAAAGGACCAGGAATCAGAAAGAAAACTTATCTCCTTTGTCTAACCCCAACTGGAATTAAACCACAAAACTCACTGGCATTAGGACAAGGCATTTACATTCCAGTTTCATGAAATCACATATTCTCTTTGTGTATGTACATACACGTATATGTGTGTGTACATACATACACACGTGTGCATCTCTATGCCTAGTAAAGGGACTGAAAAATAGTAGTGCTCCTCTCTTCAATTTAGTCAGTGCTAGAGAAAGGCAAACACTGTGTGGTTACATATCCAAGCCCAAGTGTATAATTATGGGCAGGACTGAGGGGTACAAGCAGAGAAAGATTATAAACAATCAACCTTCAAGGAATTAAACATACCTCACAGGACAACACTCATGAACTGCTTTTTATATGCAACATAAATGATCAAGGTTTTTTGCACATAAACCCCAATATGTACTTCAAAATGAAAAAATGATAAGAGTGTGAAAGAGGTTGATGTTTCCAAGGTTGTATTTGGCATTTGGGAGTATCAGCACTAGACACTGACAAGAGTTACATATATACATATGGCACGGTGAAATTTTACTTAACCTTTAGTATTTCTACATTAGAAGCAACACAGAACAGTCTTGTGAGTCATCTGAGTCCCTTGCTTAATCTATTATGTTCTCTAGAAGATCAAATTGAGATTTTAGTTGTTAAAAATGACGTCACTGTTAAACAGAATAATCATTACTTCAGGATTTCAAATACATGCTGGAAGAGAAAAAAATTCTTCAACAGTTTTTGAGGAACTCAGCATTATCTAATGGACATATCCTTGATGAATACATGGATTGGTAGGAAAACACAAGAGACACAATGGGAGAGTTTTCAAAGAAATTGATGTATTACTTTTGATGTATTACTCTCACTTGAGAAGGTGGGAAGAATATCTTCTGTGGTAGATGTTAAAGTTACCTTCAGATGTGATTTTATTGTTGTTGTTTCCCTTTTTAGAATGATCATTGATTTTACCAGGTTCGAACATGGTGCATAAATGCTTGTGCCATGGGCTTGGGAGTTTTAACACAGAGTGGAGGATGGATTGATCATCTCCCAGGCCATGAAGTCGTAAGCTTAATCTGGGAAGAAAAGAAGAAGATTAGATTAAAATGCTCTAAGTCTCCCTTTAGTTGTCCCTAAACTCTCTTCTGAGGTGAGTCCTGGACTCTTGCCACCCTCTGCGAACAGAGTTTCTTAAAGAGAAAAACTGGCCTTTGGTTTTAGAAACCCAAGATGATACAACAGTTCCAAAGCTTTCTATCCCTCTGCTTCACAACTGAGCTTGTCCAGCAGCCAGAGGATCAGAACCTCTGAGGAATCTAGATTTTTGACAAGGGCTTACATTTTTTATATCTGGCAGGAACCATGGGACATGAAAACTAGAATTAAGTCATCTTCCCTGTCAAATCTAACTTAATGGAATTTCTACAGGCTCATCTCTACACACTCACCGCTATCTTCCTCCTCTTTTCCAAAATCACCTCTGGCAGCTGAGGAGGGTTTAAAGTTAGTTGTCTTTTTAGTGAAGTGAAGCTGTGGGGATTCCTTGCTCCAAGGAGCTGTAGGTTTGGTTATTTTCTTTTGTTCTGAAGGTGCTTCGAGATGCTGATAAGATGTCATTGAATCCTTCAAATTTTGATGGTTGCTAGTAGCAGTCGTCAGAGTAGGAAGTGACCTGATGTTGTGACCAATGTCAATGATTCTGTTATGGCCCCACCAGTGATTTGTATTGTCACTGTGGGTATATTGGATACTGTTTCTAGCTTCTTCTGCTTTTCTGTTTCTCATTGAGCAGGTGGACCTCTTTTTTCTAGATATCCTGGAAAGCAATACCATGAAGTTAATAAACTAAGAAATGCCTGGGATATAAATCCTAAAATGAGAGGCTAGAAGTGACCCTAGTGATCACAGAACACATTAGGTTTTACAATTGCATTCTAAAAAGCCCTAGGGTACCATAAAAATACTAGGGCCCTAAGCCAGAGTTCAGAAACCCTGTTCCTCTTCTTAAAACCAGTTAAGGATACTGCCAGTAAGGGACAGCTAAAAACTAGTGCAGGAGTGAACTTGGTACTCTTTCCCTACCATTATGATTATCATCACCTCAGAGAGCTTCCTGGAAGACTCCAACTTCTGTGGGTTTTATAGTCTCATAATTTTTCATGTCTGTAGCTTGGGAAGTGTTCCTTTTCAAGAGGATAGTTCCTGTTCTCCTGTCCTAACTCCTGAACCAGTTTTGACATATGTGAAAGTGGAATATTATTATCAAACTCTGGATGGTAGTGCTAATGAAGATAGTATAAAATGCCTGGTTTAGGACACTCAGTAAAGGAAACATTTACCATGGGAACAAAACAGGTTGGAGTCAGATGGATCCAGATTTGAATTCAGTAACTAAGGTGTGAAGCCTCTCTGTACCCAGTTTGCTTGTCTATAAAGGTTGGACCTGATGACCCTGACCTAACAATGCTGTTGTGGGCATTAGTTTGTTTTCATTAAGTTTAATGTTTGACATAGTGTTTGGTGTGTGCAAACCAAGAAATCAGCAAATGCTATTGCTCAGCATTGTAAGAAAGGCAGCTATGACCTTTCCACATATATTTGGATAAATGAGGTGGTGAGTGAATTACCTTGAGCCTTTTGCTTTTGGATCTTTCTCTTTGTCAACATCAACATTAAAATAGACTTCTCTCTCTGTATGGATTTCCCCAGTTTCGGCTTTCAAGAATACCAGCTTAAGAGGCTTTCTTGTGGCACTTTTAGAAAACGTTTTGAGTTTGGTAGATGGTTTAATACCTAGTGAAAAAATTCAGTGAAATAGGACCTTCAACAACAATCACATGAAAAAGCAAAGCCTCTCATCCTGATGCTCTGGAGTAAGAGTGCCTGCTTGAGGAAGTCAGCACCCTGGGGAGCCAGATCTATCCAGGACTGAGCTGCCTCACATGCTGGGGGCTGTGACCTGGATGCTTTCCATAATACATTTACCTGGTTCACAGCACAGAGGGGCTGCCTTTAAGGAACTGTCCTCTCTCCTTGGCTAGGAAAGACTAATGGGCCAGTGGTCAGGACTGCTCCTTGCTTCTCACCTGTACCCGATTGTAGCCCCTCCAGTCAATTCTGCCTCTGAGTTTGGTTTCACCTCAAATATTCCTTACTGCTTTCAGTTCTCCTGTCCCCCCACAGCAGACCATAGGTCTCTCACTGAATTATCCCTGTTCACTGTTTGCTCATATACTCTTGAAACTGAGGACCATAGCTTTTCATGGTTGCATCCCATGCATCTTGTAGACCACCTGGTTTACCTAGTCATCGTCTGCTTATAAGATAAATATGGATGAAAAAAAAAACGTTTTCTCAAATGCCTATTATATCTATTAAAGAGTGTTTCCTACTCACCTGGAGTCAACAAGCCATGTTATAGAACCCTCATACTGTGACTCAGATGCACTTTTATTAAGTGCAAACAGGAATTCTACCTGTCATCAATCATGATGCCTCCTGGGCTTTGAGCTGTGTAAAGCCAGCAACCATCATGTTCAACTGAGTAAGAGCTGCCATCACCCCTGGTCTATTAGTATGCCCTGTAAAAATAACAGTAGTAGCAGCAGATAATATCTAATACAAAAATATCCCACTTCATGAAGCTGAAGATATGGCTCAGCAGTTAAGGTGC
>PVHP010028064.1:11135-23506 GCA_004024765.1 Zapus hudsonius
CCCATTCTATTCTATTCTATTCTATTCTATTCTATTCTATTCTATTCTATTCTATTCTATTCTATTCTATTCTATTCTATTCTATTCTCTCTCTCTCTCTCTCTCTCTCTCTCTCTCTCTCTCTCTCTCTCTCTCTCTGCCTCTCTGTGCTTGCAAATAAATAAAATGTTTTAAAACAAACCATTTCAGATACTATTCTTGGCACTGGTCAGAATTAGCTTATTTAAATTTCATTCCCACCATAGAAGGAAAACAACATTAGCTTCCTCTATTGTAGATGTCAAAGTTGAACAAGCAGAGGTAAAATGACCCGACTGAAAAGCTCAGAAGCTGGGGAGCCCTTCATAGGAAGCTTGGCAGACTGGATCCTACATGATCATTGACAAGCAGTAGAAGCAAGCAAACCTGATGCAAATACGTCACTGAAATAGTCGTCATCACTTTCTGTTTCCTCTTCATCATCTGCTTCATCCTCTACAGATGTGTTATCATCAGATGTTTCTCTAGACTACAGTTAAAAAGAAAATCATGACTATATCTAATATTTAATTCTAGGACTAGAATTTCACAGAAATCAGGTTTAAATTAACAGAAAAATTTTTACATTTCAAATAAAAGATAAAAAAGGTCAAATCTCTTTAACTGGCCCCAGGAACCTACAGGTGACAGGGGTATGTGGCCCTAGTGTTTCATATAGGGAGACACTCTAGAATGAAAGGTTCCTGTGAGCAAGAGCTGAGGGACTACAGCTTTGAACTGAATTAAATGAGCTTTGAGATGGTGACTCCCAGCACATTTTAGAAATGATATTTTTATTGTTTATTCTCAAGTGTCTTAATGGTGGAAATGACCACAACAAGGCAATTGGGAACAGTCAAATTATCAGTTTTGTAACACAGAATGTAAAGAGCCCAGAATCTTGAGAAAAGGAGACTTGAATGCATGTTCTACAGCCAAAAGACGTGGTGTCATGGAAAGAAAATAATTATAAAACAGACCCAAAATCATTCACCACAAAGGACAAAAGGATAAATTTAAATTTATTAAAATGAAGAACCTCTGGTTAATCAAAAGGTAAATATCCAGGCTTTAGAGATGGCTCAGCGATTATAGCATTGGCCTGCAAAGCCTAATGACCTATGTTCAATTCTCCAATACCAACATAAAGCCAGATGCACAAAGTGGCACATGCATCTGGGGTTTGTTTGCAGTGGCTGGAGGTCCTGGCCTTCCCACTCTATCTCTCTCTTCTATCTCTCTCAACTTACAAATAAATAAAAAAATATTTTATAAAGATAAATATCCCAAGGAAAACTGCAAATCAGTTAAGAAAAAGGCAAGTGGCAAAATAGACAAATGAGGAACATGAAAATTGGCCAATGCATATGAAAAGACACTTCACTCATCAGATATTGATAAATTCAACATTAATAATAGCAGCTTCCACTCAACAGAAAGTAATAATGAGAAGCCACAAAGAAAGAAGATATCTATACCACACAAGTGAAAAAAAATCAGCAACCAGAATATTCAAAAAATTTAGACAAATTTTGGACAAAAGGACCTAATCAAATATTTTGCATAAGAGAAAACATATATGAAATTGTGTTTTTTTTATTCACAAGCAGGGAGAGAGACAGAGAAGATAGAGACAGATGGGGGGAGAGAGAGAGAGAGAGAGAGAGAGAGAGAGAGAGAGAGAGAGAGAGAGAGAGAGAGAGCGCACCAGGGCTTCCAGCTGCTAAAAATGAACTGTGGTTGCATGCACTGCTTTTTGTGTATCTGGCTTTATGTGGGTCCTGAGGAACTGAACCTGGGTTGTTAGGATTTACAGGCAAGCACCTTACCTGCTATCCAGTCTCATGTTTAATACTTTTAATGACTAGGAACATGCAAACGTGATACTTCATTTCATTATCATCAATTGGGAAAATGAAAAAAAAGCAAGAATGTGAAGCAAGAGTGTGATGGTCAGGTGTCTGCAGGGACCACTCCTCCCCTTGAGTGGGAGGTGTCTAGTTAGAGCAATAACCTAGGTGCTAAAACTGATTGGTCAGATATGAACCAATCAGCTGTCTCTCTGACTCACCTGGGGAGGACTTAAAACTAGCTTCCCTAGAGGAAGCCGGCCTTTTCCCCACATGGCCAGGTTGCAGAAGGATCTCTGAATTTCCAGGACTTAAGAAGGTAAGGCCTTTCCCCATCCCAGCTAATGGCTGTGGTTGGGGGGGGGGCAGGCTCCAGACTTTTTCCCTCATGAACCTCTCATAATGGGAGCTTTCTGTTATCTTTTCTTTGGCTGCTTATTTAGCTAAATAATATAAGTTCTGTTAAACTCTCTGACACGTGTTCTCCCCATACTGGTGGCTGGAGAACTCTGTAACTTCCCAATTGGTGACTGGGAGAATTTCCCATCCAACTCCCCTTTTCCTAAATTAATAAATTAGAAAAAAATGTGTAATATGACTTAATTCTGTCCCTGTGTACAATTATTTGGCATTAGAGGACATGAACTCAGAGTAGGAGGAGGGGGAAGAGAGGATTCCAAAACTCTCTTTCCCCCATGTTGCTTATTATACTATCAGTAACCCGTATCAAGAGGAATGTCTATACGCTCTGGTGGGAGTAAGGAATACCTTTAAGGTATTCACATCTGTCTTTCTTGTCAGGTTTGTTATTTTTTCAACTCTTTATTTAAAGGAAAACAAAAATTGAAAAATGAAAGAGATTAAAAACTGGTGGTCCTATTTGGTCCTATTTCACAGATCCAAGTAGAGAGACAGAGACCCAGCACCTCCAAAAGCAAGCAAGCAAGCAACTGTAACACTCTGTAACTCCAAAACAGCAGAAACATCAGACTTGAGTTCCAGCTGCTCTTTGCATATGTATATCCCTAGAATTTTGCATCCAATTTAGAAATACCTCAGGGTCAGACCCCAGGAGGCCAGGGCAAAGTGACACCTACTCCAGCCAGAAGGCTGGAGACAATTCACAATTATAATAAACCTTTGATTCTATTGCGTGACACCTAGGTCAAACTAGGTGGTCCTATTTTTAACATAATGTAGTTGACTATAAAAATTCTCCAGAATTCAAAATAAACCGCCTAAAAGTGCTAAAAAGAGAATTAAATTTTAGTGTGTGAAAATTGTCTGTGAAAATTTTTAGATGGTCACAACTTGACTAGTACAGTCAGTGTGTACAAGCTGTATGGACTAAGACAGTTTGGCTGCAAATTTTGGGACAGCCAAGTGAATCTGACTTTAAAGTCTGTCGTCAGTAAAGTTTGAAAATGTAAAGGATAGACTCATGATCACCTATGTTAATTAGTGACATTATATTTTCAAAGGATTTAGGATAGTGTCATGTAGGCTACAGTATCAATATCACCCAGAGACCTTTGTATTATTAAAGGAACTGGTAGGAGATGTAGCACTCAAGCAATGTATGAGTTTGTTAAACCTTAAAATAAAACCAATTATCTTAAAAAATACAACACAGTGGCCCTAAAGCAGTTGATTACCTCCATCTCACAGAAGTAGCCAATGCTTCTGACTATTCCAAAACTACACAATTAACAAAACACCTGGGGCAGCAGCTCAGTTCCCTCTTCTGATCCTGGTTTTCAGCTATAAACTGCAGTAAATGGATGTACTTACTATAAGGTTGGAATTTAGGCTACACCCTGATCCTCTTCCCCAACCAGCCTCAAGAGAAGTATCAACAAGAGTCAAAGATAAAGACTCCCTCCTAAACAAGAGCCACACTGGCTGTATCTCAGTATGGCCCAAGGGATTATCCTTGCTGATCCTGAGAGCATGTGACCACCTGGACCCCAACCTGAACATTTTCCCCTTAAAAGCCCTGATCTAAACCTGCCTTGCACTTTTTCGCCACCTTTGGTGAAAATAGCCCAGCAGCTCGCTTTTCCTCCCATTAAAACCTTTCCTTTCAGAGTGGTCTTTTGTGGTCATTTCCATTCTAACACTTACTATATAACATGAACACCCAAAAGACAACTTTTTGTTGCTATATATATACAGGTAGAAATTAGGTGATTAAGAGTAAGCACAAATTACAAATCACTTAGATCTTTCAAAAAGGTTTTAGTATTGGACCATTCCTGCAGCTGACATGAATGAAAATAATGTACTTCATTGACACCTCAATAGCAAGGCATTTTGTTAGTAAATAAAAAAGACAGAAGGTGGGGGAAGGAATTAGAATTCCCCACCTCATGCATAAGGTGAGGAGAGTTGTGTCCTGTTGCTGCCCAAGAGTGACAAGGGTTCCTAACCAGGTTAACCTTAAACTCTATGCAAACGAGTCCCAGTTGGGAGAAGTGAGAGTTTGTGAAAGAGGAGTAAGGACTGGGGGGGGGGGGTGATGACTTAAACATGAAGCTTAACCGAAATTGGTTCAAAATCATAAAATCCTCACATACATTATATAACCTACTGAGCAAATAGTGGGCATCACCTGGCAAGAGGGGTCACAAATAGAAGGGGAGAGAGTCTAAGCCCATGAAAAATTGATCAGTCTGGCAACTCCTGGTCCCAATCACTGGCTCCTTCCCTCACTGTGCTGTTGACCAAAGTGAACCATGAGGTCCCAAAAACAAGACAGGATTCTGTCAAAGCTCTTGAATGCCCACCCCAGGCCTGAGGTAAGATCCTGTTGCTGAAGAAACCATAGGAACCCATTGATCATCACCAAGAGACCCTGCAAGGTCCAGAATGGTAACCAGACCCCTGATGGTAGGTAGTGCAGTGCTGGAAGGCACTGCATAAGCTGCCAGGGAAAACTGGTCAACCATAGTTGGAGTAAACAGAGACCACTGATATGAAACACAGTCTGCCACCATGAGAAAGTTGAACACATTTCCTACTGGGAGAGATGAACCAAGAACCAACACTGTGCAATGAAGGCACCAAAGCCGGGGGGAGGCAATCAACAACTTTTAATTTGGCCAAGTAATCCACTCAGTGACAGGGAGCCCTTGACTGGAACTGGGGACTCATGGAAAAATACATTGGGAACCAAAATCTTGGGCCCCCAAAGAGAAATTCACTTTACAAGTGTTTTACAAGGAGGCTACTCACAATGGAATCTAGCCAATTCAGAAATGTGTATCTCAGTTAATCTATACTGATCTCACTCTCCAATGGAGATTCTGTTTGTAGTTTTCAGAAGGCAGAGAGAGAGATGAGGCTCTTCCAACCCTAACAATGAGCCACAGGCTGATAGCTGACTTCCTGGCAAGAGATGAGCCACCCCAGACCTACCATGGAGGATCCACATGGAACCCCGCAGAGAGTGATGAGATAAGCAAGAGACCTATAACCACATCCAATCCGCCAACCCAGGATAAGCCAGCAAGACACACTAATGGTCTTCAAAAGCAGAAGTTCAGAGGCCTCTAAGACCTCAACAATAAAGCAGCCTTAATACTCACCCACCGTGACTCAGGGAACTGAGTGGAAGAGAGAGTGGAAAGATTGTAAAAGTCATAGTGGGGGAGAACTCCCAGAGACATTGCTCCCCTCAGTAACAACATACAAAGGGGGTGGAACCGGGTTGACTCCTAGGCTATCCGTAACCCCCTACCACATGGGCTGATTCAGTTTGCCCACAGAGGAGGATACGCAGCTGATTGGGGACAGGGAAGAAGGAAATCAGGGAATTGGGGACATCAACACATTATTCGCTCATTAAGTGTATCTAATTATGGATAATAAAGAAAAAAGAGTGACAAGGGACCTTTCCACACTTCAGCCTGGGTCAGGACTCCTAGATGAATCGCACAAGTTGAACAAAATGTGGTCCTAACTTTCTGTCTATACCTTGGCCTCGAAAAGAGGCCTGCACTTCTTCACAGCATACTTACTATAGATTCTAGCCCAATTCAGAAGAAACTCTAACTTCCATCAGGGCCTATCAGACTGCAATAATTCTGTTAACAGGAGTGTTGATCCCAAAAGTTTGATATGTTGAGGCATTGCCCTAATGACCACTAGGTGTCCATGAGGGAAAGGTCTGATCAATAAGAGATCATTCTGTGTAGAAGTCAGCTCCTTAAATAAGAAATTAGAGTGGGGAAACATCTAGAAACTAAGCATACATCTGATTTGTGATTTTCAAAAACATGTCCCAATATTTTACACCCATATTGCTTACCATACAAATTCTCCCAAACAGATAATTACCTTATTCCGTTCTAATTTTCCCTGACATTTTTGTGACATAATTTTCTTGTATGCCTTCTTATGCATTTTAGCATCGTCCTGAGACTTTACTGTGGTGTTCACTTTCTAGAAAATATGTGTAAAAATATGAGTTAATCTTAGGGCTGGAGTGAAGGCTCAGTGGTTAAAGGTGCTTGTCTGCTAAGCCTAATGGCCTGGGTTTGATGTAAAGCCAGAGGCACAAGTGGATCTTCCATCTGGAGTTTGTTTACAGTATCAAGAGGCTCTGGCACAGCCTTAATGTCTTTATCTCTCTCTCTCTCTCTCTCCCTCTCTCTCTCTCTCTCTCTGCTTTCAAAAAACTTGATAGAAATATTGAAAAAAAACAGGGCTGGAGAAATGGCTCAGTGTTTAACACACTTCCCTGCAAAACCTAAAGGACTCGAGTTCGATTATGTAGTACCCACGTAAAGCTAGATGCACAAAAGGGCACATGCATCTGGAGTTTGTTCTCAGTGGCTAGAAGCCCTGGTATGCCCATTTCTCTCCGTCTCTATCTCTCCTTGCAATTATTATTAATAATAATAATGATAAAGATGTACTAAAAACAAAAGTATTGCTTAATTTCAATATCTGAGGGCCATCAGAGAACATTAAACAGTTAGTTGTTGCCAACTTTTGAAATATATGTATATATAATGTATAAAAGCATTAGTTAAAAAGCACAGATTGAGGTTAATGCTATCTGTAAATTCCAGATCTCAAGGTTATCATTAAGACCATAAGGCCACTTTACTTTAAAAGCATGTAAATGACTTTGGAGTCATTCATTAACTCAGTGGCAGAAGCCAAAACTCTTATATTTTTAAAACCTCTGAGAGTTACCGTAGGCTGATAGCTGAGATTTTGGCAAGAGAGGAGGCACCACAGTCATATCGTGGAGGATCCAAATGGAACCCCGCAGAGAATGACGGGATGAACAAGGGGCCCACAGCCACAGCCATTAAATCAACACAGGGTAAGCCAGCGAGACAGAAACCAACGATTTCGACACAAAGACCCCTAAGCTCACAACCTTAAAGCAACCTTAATACTCACCCACCACGACTCAGGGAACTATGCGGAAGAGAGGGCGGAAAGATTGTGAGAGCCTTGGTGGGGGAGATTATCCAGAGGCATGGCCAGGAGAACCTCGCTGAATACTAGGCTATCCATGGTCCCCTGTCACAAGGACTGATCCAGACGACACATGGAGGAGGTTATCCAGCGGGGGGGGGGGGGGGGGGGGGGGGGGGGGGGGGGGGGGAGGGGAGGGCAGCGGGGAATTGGGGATAACAACGCATTGTTTGCCCACTAAATATTGTAACTCATTATGGACAATAAAAAAAATAAATAAAAGCTCTGAGAGGATTCATAAAGTTTCCTTCCTGAAGAATACAAGTGCATACAAACATTTAGGGAACTTACATGTAATCAGTTTTGATGAATGATAATATAAATTAGGCTATGGAAAAATTCACAATGTGAATAGCTTCAACTCAGTTCAGAGATTTGCTCAAAGATATGAATTTAGAAGGCCAGGATATTCATATTGCTTAAATTGATTAATTTAAATGTTCAGAGGCAGTCACAATTGCTCATTTGCTTACATGTTGGTGGGGAGGGAAGGTGAGGTCCAGTTGGGGCACCCTGAGTGGCACCATACTATATAGGATGGGGAAACCAACAACTTGCAACATTTCACTCAGATTTCAATCTAAAGGACTCCAAATCTACAGTTAGGATATACATATAATACAATCTGCTACTTTCTGTTTTTGTTTGTTGTCCTGGGAAAACATTCTGGAACTTTGCCAACAATTGCTAAGGATGATTTGCAGTGATACTGGGCAACAGAGAGACCATTTTTGGAGACCATAATGAAAAGGTGCAGCCAGAGAATGCCACATCTGCTCCACAATATGGATGGCTGATTTACAAACTGGTTATAAGCTGAAGTGAGGCACCCACAAACCTGTTGTTCTAGGTCCTCCAGCTGCTCAAAACTTTGTGGTTTGGTGAGATCTTGGTCTAGTAACTCATCACTGGATGTTGTTGGGAATTCTTTCTCTTGGCTTTTAGCAGATTTCTCAGTCACAGCATCCTCCTCGTTACCAACAACACTGAGGATATTTAAATAACACTTAGAACTTTCATTAGCCACTAATACATATGGCTTGGAGTACTATGTAGGCATTTAGAGTGAATTGCTTATGAGAAAAAACACAACTTATATTTATTCCAGATTTACTACATTTCTTATGTTTTTATGATTTAAGACTTATACAATCTCACCCTTATGAAATAGGGGAATCTATCCCTTGGGAGTAATAAAAGATGTCTAACAGGTACTTGATGAGCTTGTACCTTAGGAACCACACATATGCACAGATGCAAGAGAGAAATCAATCTTTTCACTGTTTTAAGACAGAACTCCCCCCCACCCAGGCCTTATTTGCATGTGCTCACACCCAGTTGCATCTGGGGATCACAGGGATAATTTTCAGGGTATGATGGTAGCCCAGTAATCAGTGATTTCAAACACTAAATTAGCTCTTTCCAGTTATAATTTCTTGTTATTCAAAAAATGTCCCCTTCCTCCTCTTTTCTCCAAGCTGATGGAGAGTATATGGAAAGTATGTAACTGCATTTTAAACAACACTCAAAACTTGAAAATAAAGTCAACACTACAGATATACCTTGCAGGCAGTAGGCAGAAATTTACATTACAGTTTACAACACTCCTTTATTTTGAGTTCAAATAAAAACAGCTATAAGTGAGAATTGACCCATGGGCCATCCTTCTGGTGGCAACTCACTGGTCAGATGAGATTCAGGTATGACAGAGGCCAATGAAAAGCACCAAAAGTACAACATGAGTAAGTATAACTGCCACATTTAAAAATTCTAAAGTTAGAGCAAGATGGTGACCGAGTAACAACGTCGCCAGGACTCTCCGGAAAGGTTTGATCCCTTCAGCTGGTATCCAGGCTTTGGCCGGACGGACTCTCCCTCCCTCCCAAACCCCTGGGCTGGGGCAGACAAGTTTACCAGCAGCCCTCTGCTCCCCTGTGGAGCAGAGGGCCGAGCCCTCCCCCCCACTAGCCCCCACCATTGTCCCCTCGGGGCGGATTCCAAGCTCTCCGCTGAGGTTTCATTGCAGGACTGAGACCCAGGCACCACGGCTTCTCCTCCGCCGGGGCTTCGGGGACCACGCCAGGGTTCCCCAGCTGATCTCAGCTCTGCAGGGGAGCACAGAGCTGGCTGGGCCTAGTGCACCCAGGGCCCATGCCTTTGTCGCCTCGCGTGGGTTCCAGATCCTTGGCGCCAATTGAGAGGCTTCCCCGCGGGAGCTGCCGGTCCTCAGAGGTGATCCTCTCCACTGTCTGAGAGGGGAGGGGTTGTCTCTCCGCGAAGATTTGGTTGACTGACTGGGATTCAGACTCTCCCCAGCTGTGGAACCACTGCGGGGTTCCCGGCTGCTCTCGGCTCTGTGGAGGAGCCGGCGGCTGCGCCCTGTGCACCTCAGGCTCTGCCCTTGTCCCCTCGTGGCAGATTCCCAGTCCTTGGCGCCAATTGAGAGGCTTCCCCGCGGGACCGGTCCTCAGAGGTGATCCTCTCCGCTATCTGAGAGGGGAGGGGTTGTCTTTCCACGGAGGTTTGGTTGCCTGACTGGGATTGACTCTCCTCAACTTCGGAACCACTGTGGGATTCCCGGCTGCTCTCGGCTTTGCAGAGGAGCTGGCAGCTGCGCCCTGTGCACCTCAGGCTCTGCCTTTGTCCCCTCTTGGCAGATTCCCTGTCCTTGGCGCCAATTGAGGGGCTTCTCCGCGAGAGCGACCGGTCCTCAGAGGTGGTCCTCTCCACTATCTGAGAGGGGAGGGGTTGTCTCTCCACGGAGGTTTGGTTGCCTGACTGGGATTGACTCTCCTCAGCTTCGGAAGCACTGCGGGGTTCCGGCTGCTCTTGGCTGTGCAGGGGAGCCAGCAGCTGTGCCCTGTGCACCTCAGGCTCTGCCTTTGTCCCCTCGTGGCGGATTCCTGGTCCTCGGTGCCAATTGAGTGGCTTAACCCACGGGAGTAGCTGGTCCTCGGAGATGGTCCTCTCCGCGATTTGAGAGGGGAGGAGTCCCCAAGCCCCACTTCCCTATCTGGGCATGGGCAGAAACCAAAGGAAAAACATAACTTCCCAAACCAGGGCTCCTAGTCCCATTATGGAACAGGAAAGTGGCAAGGAAGTGGAAGGAGCTCATACACAATTGCAGAGAGAGAACAATATGACTCCTGACCACAACAGCAATTCAAATATGATGTAGTTAAGGGCTGATATGGAAATTATGAGAAAAGACATGAATGAAATGAAGCATTCCTACTCAAGCAGAGACTCCAGACTGAATTTGATGGAGAGAAATATGAACGAATTCAGTGAACATTAAGTGAATTAAAGATTAATCAACTAAGAGAAGAGCTGGACAATCAATTAATTAAATTTGATGAGGACTTAAGAAAACTAAAAAATGATTATCAGGAATCCCAAGCAAAAACAAAAATAGATTGGAAATTGGATCTCACCAAAGAATTAGAGACTATTAATAAAATCATAGCAGAAACCAAAAATGCAGAAGAAATACTAAAAACCTCACATGAATCATTCAGTCCCAGGGTTGATACTCTGGAGGACAGACTTTCAGAAGTAGAAGACAAATCCGAAGGAATTAAAAAGGATGTCATAGGTTTCAATAAAGTCAAGAATTCAAGTGAGCACAATTTGAGGGATCTATGGGATACAATAAAGAGGACCAATATTAGAATCATCGGGATCCCAGAAGGAGAAGAAGCCCAGTCTAAGGGCATAGGAAATATCTTCAACAGAATTATTCAAGAAAACTTTCCCTATCTAACAAGAGAAAGTCCACTCAACTTTCAAGGGGCCCAGAGGACCCCAAACAGACTTGACATGAAGAGAAATTCTCCAAGACACATTTTAATTAAGATGCCTAACATAGAAAGCAAAGAGAAAATGCTCAAAGCTGCTAGAGGAAAGCAGACAGTAACTTACAGGGGAAAAGCCATTAGACTTACCTCAGACTTCTCATTAGAAACCATGAAAGCCAGAAGGGCTTGGAATAATGCTTTTCAGGCCCTAAAGAAGTATGGCTTTCAACCTAGACTACGGTACCCAGCAAAGTTATCCCTCCTGATAGATGGAGAAGTGAAAATGTTTCATGAAGTAAAACAGCTCTATGACTATTTTAAAACAAAGCCACAATTTCAGGAGCTCCTGCAAGAGATAACCCATATGGAAGAAACAAGAAATCTTCCTCAGAAGAATACCAGAGATGAGACACGACAATCACAGTCAGTGTGCTAATAACAACAGCACAGACGAAACTCTCATTACCCCTTCATCATGGCAGGGCTCAAAGCAAACCTCACAGTTATATCACTGAATATAAATGGACTTAACTCCCCTATAAAAAGACACAGACTTGCAGGGTGGATCAGAAAAATGGACCCTTCCATCTGCTGCCTTTAGGAAACGCACTTTACTTCCAAAGACAGCAACCTTCTTAGAGTTAATGGATGGAAAACAGTTTATCAGGCATGTGGAAGTAAAAAGAAAGCAGGTGTGGCTACTCTAATCTCTGAAAAATAGACTTTAAAGCAAAATCAATTAAAAAGGATAATGATGGTCACTTCTTATCAAAGGAAGAATCCAACAGGAAGATGTCACCATCATCAACATATATGCACCAAATTTGGGTGCAACACAGTTCATAAAGGAAACCCTACTCAAAAATAAAACAGAAATAGATTCCAATTCCATCATAGTAGGAGACTTCAACACACATTTATCAGCTCTAGACAGATCAACCAAACAGAAGATCAGTAGGGACATAACAGAGATTAATAATACTTTTGATCAACTGGGAATAACAGATATTTACAGAACATTCCACCCCAAAGACACAGATTATACATTCTTCTCAGCAGCACATGGGACCTTTTCTAAAATTGATCACATCTTATGTCACAAATCTTCCCTAAACAAATTCAGGATGATCGAGGTAGTTCCTTGCATCATATCAGACCACAGAGCATTAAAGGTAGAAGTTAACAATGGAACAGAATCCAGAAAATACACAAA
>PVHP010028065.1:0-23387 GCA_004024765.1 Zapus hudsonius
ATTTTCTGCCCAGGCCACCTTGAGGGTCAACTGCTCACAAGTCGTCTGTGTTCCAATTAGCATTGAGCTCCTTATGCCCTGTGGGGCACAGCATAAGGCAGTACCCACTCTGTGGGTTGTGTTGTGCTGTGCCATGTCGGCATCTTTGCATGGTCTCCTGATGTTTTTACAATTATCATAGGGACTGGGGTCATCTGAGGAAGAGGCACTGGATTCCAAATCTGGCCCAAGGAATAGGTCATATGCCCTATTCTGAGTGTCTGTGGAGAAAACTGGAACCCATTCTGTTTTCCCAGGATAGGACATAAAGGGATTGGGGCCCAGAAGCAGTGTCAGCTGCATGAGTGCCTCTGTCCTTAAGCCAAAGGCAGGCACATGACTCCCAGTTGTCTTTCCCTTCTTGGTTGCCAGGGTCACAGGACAGGATGGAGTGCTTGATGAATGGGCAATGCCAATTTCCAGTGAAAAGTGACTTTTATAGACTTCTTTTTTTTTTTCTCTTACAGTGGCCATTTGTAGGAGGACTGTTAAAGGCAGACCTATGACCAGGCCCTTTCTGTTTCTCTGATTTCAGGATGTAAAGGTGTCAAGTCCTGACTACCCTGAAAGGAACAGAGAAAATGTGATGGAGGACTTTCTGAAGAGAATTGAGTGCTATAAAGTCACCTACCAACCCCTTGACCCAGATAATTATGACAAGTAAGGTTTAAGGTGATTTGAAGGGCTGAGGCAGAAGGAAAGTTTTTCTCCCTCTTGTGTTTTACTTCTTTCTGGTAATCTAGATCTATGATATTTATGTCATTCTAAAGCACATGATATTTTGTACTGTGGCATATATGTGAGTTGTACATTACAGTTAACCACTGAGTTATTTTCATCGCCAGCCTTCTTTATTCTCTAGAACAAGCTTTTCCACCTCAGTGTTATTGATATTTTGAACTGGATAATTCATTGTTAGGGGGCTGTCCTTGCATTGTAGGGCATTTAGTAGCATTCTTAGCCTCTGTCCACTAGATGTCAGGAAAACCTGTCTCCAGGGGGCTCATTACCCCTAGTTAGGAACGAACCACTACTCTAGACTAGTGAATTGAAGCTAGATTACTATTGGGTATTCCTTGGAGATATATCATCAGTTTTGATCAATTTTTAAAGTTGATAATATAGTAGTACTTGTGCTTATTACATATTATGTAACATGTACCACATGGATCGTTTCATATATGTGTGTCTAAGTATGTGATAAAGCCCTTAGTAATTTAGCTTGAGTAAGAGAGAAATGTCTGACCAGTACTAGCATTATGGTTATGGTAGTGCCTCTTGGCAATGTGGCATAGAGTACAGGTTGATTTGCCATGATGTTGTAAGTCCACGATGAAGAAAGATGATAGGTGCCTGGAGGAAACTGGCCTTGTGACTTTTTTTTTTTTTTGAGACACATTATCATGGTGCCCAGGCTAGACTTGAATTTTCTTCTTAGCCCAGGATGACCCTAAACTCCTGATTCAACTGCCTCCACCTCCCAAATTCTGGAATTACAAGGCTGTGTCATCACACCTGACTGAAACAGTGTTAAATTGGTTACTTTTTTAATTGCTGCAACAGAATATTTGACATAAGCAACTTAAGGGAGAAGAGGTTTATTTTGTCAAGGCTCAGGGAGTAGAATCCATCATGGCAAGGAAAGATGGCAGTGGGACCAGCTCCTGCCTGTGGTAGTGGGAGGCTGCTCACATCTCAGAGGCCCAGCAAGCAGAGAGCAGGACTGTCCTGATGCTCAATGGCATCCTTTGGGCCTTCCTTCCTTCCTTCCCTTCCTTCCCTTTTTTCCTTCCTTCCTTCCTTCCCTTTCTTCCTTTCTCTCTCTCTCTCTTTCTCTCTTTTTGAGATAGTTTTTTTTTTTTCTGTATCCTAGGCTAGTCTTGGCCTTTATCTATGCTCTAAGGAAGTTTTTGGAGGAACAGGAGATAGTTCATGGCAGTCCTCCTGTTTCAGCCTTCCAAGTGCTAGGATTAAAGGAGTGAGGCACCAAGCATGGCTCCTTTTCCCCTTTTTATTTAGTCTAGGACCTCAATCCATGAGATGGCGCTGCCCAGGAGCAAGGTGCCCTCAGCTAATCCCTTTCCAGACATATCCAAAGGTGTGCCTCATTTAATGCTCTAGATGTTTCTTTAATCCAGCCAAGATAAAGATCAAAATTACCCATCAACAGTGTCACTTAGGACAGTGGACAGTTTTTTCAAATAAGGATACAGCCCTGTATACGAACAAATGGCAGAATCACTGTGCATGACACAGTGAAAAATCACTGCAGTGGCCGGTTTTAATGTTCTAAACTCTTCATTTTCTTCAAATATATTGACCAGAGTGCTTGTACATAAAGTGTTCCCATAATACACAATAAACCATGGCCCTAGATATGGTGTAATAGGATATCTTCAGTTAGCCCTAAGTCCTGCTTAGAAAAACATTCCAGAAGGATATTTATGTGCATGGGTGTGGAGTGTGCACACTTGTATTATTTTTATATTGAGAAAATCCTGTAATGGCTACAAAGCAAGTAATTTGCAAAAGTACCTTTGAGAGAGACCTGATTAGGTGGTACAGGATGTGCTCAGGAATCTCTCGGCCTGCAGTTCTTGCTCTTTCCTCCCTCCTTACTGGGACACTGTGGTCTGTCTAGATCTTGATCATTTCAGATGGAGCCTGTGCTTCTCAAATTTTGAGGTTAGCAAAATCTTCAGGTCACCCTGTCCAGCCCCACTGGGAAGCCTGAATTCTGTGTACCGTACTTATCTACAGGACATGACAGAGGATGAGTACTAAGGAGAGAGTCACACTGATAAAAGAGAGGAAATTGTGCTCATCTCAGTTTTGAAACAAGTTCTCTCTTACCATTTGGTTCCATGAATGGCAGTAACTGGGGAAAGGAAGAGGAGTGCGGTTGGCTGGCAAGTCATTATCGAAATCCTTTCTTCCATGGGTCTGGGGAGATGACTCAGTTGATAAAGTGTTGCCCCTCAAGCATGAGCACCTGAGTTCAATTCCCAGTACCCACAAAAAATGCTGGGCACATAGTGGTCCATGTCTATAATTCCAGTTCTGGGAAGGATCCCTAGGACTCTCTGGCCAGCTAGTCTAGTCTAATTGGTGAGCTCCAGGTCAATGAGAGACCCTGCCTCAGTGGAGGTAAATGACATTCCTGAAGATGATGCCTGAGGACATGCTCTGGTCTGGCCTCCACAGCCTATACATGTGTATGCACACATGCATTAAAAATAAAATAAATCTAAAAAGTCCTACACCTCCACACTTGTCTTGAGATAGGATCTCATATGTAGCCCAAGCTAGCCTCAAGCTCATAATCCTTTTGCCTCAACCTCCTCAGCACCGGGACTATAAGCAGGTACCACAGGCTGACTCCTCCCTATTCTTAGCCTCACATCGTCTTTCTTCTTCTTGTCCTATCCTAGGGACCTTTCTTTCATCAAGGTGATCAATGTGGGCCAGCGATTTCTAGTCAACAAAGTCCAAGATTACATCCAGAGCAAGATAGTCTACTACCTGATGAACATTCATGTCCACCCTCGTACCATTTACCTTTGCCGGCATGGAGAGAGCGAGTTTAACCTCGTGGGGAAAATTGGGGGTGACTCTGGTCTCTCAGTGAGAGGAAAGCAGGTGAGTAGTGAGCTAGCAGGCTGGATTTCCCAGGCTTAGAGTTAAAAGGGCATGGCGAAGGTCATCTTCTTATCCCCTTCTGCTTAAATCCCACTTGGGCTTAGATGGTGGTTTCACATAGGCAATTGCTAAAGACGTTTTGTTGCCTACTGCTTCTAGTTTGGGATTAAAGCACAGGTAATCAAGGACCATTCCTGCTGTGATCATTCAACCATCAGACAATTACTGAACACAAGCTGTGTTGTTAGCACAGGGTGTGCCAGGTGAAGTTCATTTCCTCTTGGGATTACATTTTGAACCATGACTAGACAAAACTTATTATAGGCCAAGGTATGCTATATTGTGCTGTATTGTATGTTTATTTTCAAACTTCAGTTTGCCCAGGCTCTAAAGAAGTTTCTGGAGGAACAGGAAATACAAGACCTGAAAGTGTGGACAAGCCAACTAAAGAGGACCATACAGACTGCTGAGTCCCTTGGGGTGACCTACGAGCAGTGGAAGATCCTGAATGAAATTGATGCTGTGAGTGGGATTTCTGGTTCAAGGTGGAACCTCTCTGAAGTTAACTCGGGGCTGTGAAATAGAAATGGAGGCATTTGAATCTGTGGCCCTTTTTAGGGGCTGGGGGGAGAGGGGATAAACCTGTACCCCTGACCCGAGCTGTGTTAATCCCTGTGCCCATGATGGGACCAAAGCAGCTGTTGACTGAGCCCCTTTGGCCTTTGGGGAGCTCCCTAGGACTCGTTCCTTCCTTTGTACATTTTCCTCCTGGGAAAAAGAAATGACTACCCATTTCTTTCATTTTTGCTTTGATTGTTTTGGTCAGCTATTCTGAAAAAGTCTCCCCACATTTCTCTTGGCTTTGTTTATCTCTGAGTACAAAAGTAAGTATTTCTTTCTTTCTTTTTTTTTTTTTTTTTTTTTGTCTTATGGATGTTTTTCAGGGGGAGAGGACAGGGTCTTACTCTATAGCCCAGTTTTTCCTAGAATTCAAAATCCTTCTGCCTCAGCTTCTCAGATGCTGGGATGACAGGTGTGTGCCACCACTCCTGACTTAGAAATTTCGCTTTCCTTCCATCCTTTCTGCCCTTTTATTCCTTCTGCAACGTTCCCGGATCCTTCAGTTTTCCCCCTTCTCTGCTTCCTGCTCCTTCTCCTTAGACTCTTCCTGACTTGTAATTTCCCGTGCAGCAGTGGGAGAAGGTGGCAGCTTAAGCTAGAAATGTCCCCTCCTCTCTACACTGGCTTTCATTCTAGGATACCATGTGACCCCTGGCCACAGTCAGTTTTAATACACAAAATTACCCAGCACTGGTCTTCACACATAGTGAGAACTTAGTGTTCTGTGTTACCTTCCTCATCTGGGATGAGGTGGATGTGGGCCAGCCTCTGTCCTGAAGTCCCTGTGGCTTTTTGCAGGGGGTGTGTGAGGAGATGACGTATGCAGAGATTGAGAAGCAGTACCCAGATGAATTTGCACTTCGAGATCAAGAGAAGTATCTGTATCGATATCCTGGTGGGGAGGTGAGAGTCCCCTCACTTGGAGTAGCTGCCTAGCACCTTGCTGAGGTCTGGTTTTAACTCCAGGGAAGGACTGAATGTGATCTTGAGAAGAATGAAAAGGGTAGTTTAATCATGATTTATCTTCCCACCTTTGGGTCATACTGTGTCTAATTCAGTTTAAGCAGTCAAATGATGTATTATTTTTGTTAACGTCTTTAGGGAAAAGGGTGACAAGCTATCTTCTGTGATGGGAGTGTTGTAGAATGAATGTGATCTTCCTTCTTTTTTAAATTCTACTTCCTTTATCCAACCCCTATCCAAGCAGATATAGTCACCAAGTAAGTATATGGGGCATGATGTACTTCCCCACCATCTTTTGTGGTTTAGGCTATTTTGCTCATTTAAATAGCTTCCTATTCTAGGGATGTACAAGACAAAAGTAAATAAAATAGAATAGAGAACCAAGAAACTTCTAGAAACCTCCTGTTGCCTTACACACTACCTATTAAAGAAAAGGGGGGAAATGCTGAATTCAAACTGCCTTGACATGTGGATTTTTTTTTTTTATCTTTTTGTTTCTGGTCTAATGATTGCTCTTGAAAGATCTGGGTATCCTTAAGAAACCAGGGCTAGGACAGTTAGGCAATAGAGAAGTGCTAAGCCTCCAGGAGGAAGGCCAGCTGAGGAAAAAGTGCTCTCTTGACTCTGGGATTCAGCCACCAACTTAGTTGCCAGCATGCACTTGGCCTCCTACCAGCTCTCTCCACTTCTCTCACAGTCATACCAGGACCTGGTACAGCGGCTGGAGCCTGTCATCATGGAGCTGGAACGTCAGGGCAATGTCCTTGTCATCTCGCACCAGGCTGTTATGCGCTGCCTCCTGGCCTACTTCTTGGATAAGGGTGCAGGTGCCATTTGAGGGAAGGGCTGGGGGGACATACCAACAGAGCTAGGACTGGAGCCAATGGCACCAGGATTTGGAGCCCCTGGACCCTCCCCTTCCACTCAAATTAGAGTACATTCCTCAAGTAACAGTTTGGGGCTCCCAGCAGCCAGTGGTCAACAACTTTCTGACTTCACAGTCTATTACCAAAGCTCCCAGGGGAGGGTGGCTGTTCTGGTGCTGCTTGGTCATGCCTGGCTGAAGGGTCAGCAACAAGGTTGATTAGTCAGGCTACTGGGAGGTGGCACATTAGAATAATATTCATCCTTTTAGTTGGGGACAGCAGCTACCTTAAGCCATTGCTTACCCACATAGGTAGACTTTCCTCTCAGGGTGTCATGGCTTTAGCATTTACTTCTTTTTTGCCTGCATGGAAGGATCTAGAATGACTCTATTTCCTTCCTTACCACTCAATAGTTTGATTGACTTCTTTGGCCTTGACAATTGCCTGAAGTTTAGAGGATAAGCTGTTCAACTTTAGGTGGTGGATAGGACAGAGACAATTCCTCATGCATTCCGTAGATTCTCTGCTCTTCTAACTTGACCCTGTTCCATAATATGAAGAAACTTCCCTCATGGTCTCTCTTCTTTCAGACGAGCTCCCATACTTGAGGTGTCCTCTCCATACCATCTTCAAACTTACTCCTGTGGCCTACGGTAACTATGAGCTTGGGCCAGTGGGAGGTGGGACTCAAGGAAGGACAGGTTATCTGAGTTGTTGAGTTCAATGCAGCATGCCCGTGTACCAGGGATGTTCCATTAGTAGCTTCCAGTTTATGCATATGTATGTGTGTCAAATCTATATATATGCCCAAATCCACAAGCATATGTGTATATGCACATGCATATATACCATATATATCTATGCATATGTGTGTGCAGATATATGTATATACCTACCTACCTACACACACACACACACACACACACACACACACACACACACACATATTTGCCCATGCTGAAGCTGAGGAATTTTTCTTTGAGCTTTTCCTGATGGCTTTTTCCTTCTCTGCCTCCACCTCCTCCTCCCACTTTCCTGTCCTTCCTTCTTCTCTCCCTCTCTTCCTTTCCTTTTTCTTTTCTTTTTTTTTTTTTTCTAGTTTTTTGAGGTAGGGTCTCACTCTAGCTCAGGCTGACCTGGAATTCACTCTGTAGTCTCAGGGTGGCCTCAAATTCACAGCAATCCTTCTACCTCTGCCTCATGAGTGCTGGGATTAAAGGCCTGCACCACCGTACCCAACTTTTTTGTTTAGACAGGGTCTTATAGTGTAGCCAAGTCTGATCTTCAAAACACATTGTAACCCAGGCTGATGTGGAACTCATGGCAATCCTCCTGTCTCTGCTTCCTGAGTGCTCTGATTACAGATTGGAGCCACCATGCCTGTTCCTGACAGCCCTTCTTTCCTCTGTTATCTCAGGGTGCAAAGTGGAAACAATTAAAGTCAATGTGGAGGCTGTGAACACGCACCGTGACAAGCCAACTGTAAGTATTTTCCCAGGGGCAAACATGCTGGGTTTCCATCACCTTGAGTCTTTGAACCTTTGTCATCAAGAGATGTGGGTTTCTTTTATGTACCCCCCCCTCCAAAAATAAAAACCAAATAGACCAAAACAAACAAAACAGATCCAGAACTCATGGCCTATGTAGTCTCCTTACTTCCCAAAGGAAAAGATGAGGGAATTAGTAAATTTCTAAAACGAGTACCTCTTTCATATATCTTATCATTGGAGGTTGGCTCCTGGGAATTGAAGAAAATATAGAAAGTGTTTGACAGAAGCCGGGCGTGGTGGCGCACGCCTTTAATCCCAGCCCTTGGGAGGCAGAGGTAGGAGGATCACCTCGAGTTCAAGGCCACCCTGAGACTACATAGTGAATTCCAGGTCAGCCTGGGCTAGAGGGAGACCCTACCTCAAAAAAACCAAAAAAAAAAAAAAGAAAAAGAAAAAGAAAAAAAAAAAGAAAGAAAGTGTTTGGCAGAAGTGACGCACGAATTTCCCTGCCCCCAAGCATGCCTACTAGTGGAGGCAATCTGTCTGGTCATAAGCAAACCCTTCTTGGTTGAGTCCCTTCCCTGCTCAAAGATCTGCCTCTGTGATGACCCTTTCACTCCCCTGGGGCATGGGCACCAGGCCTTGCTCCTCTCAGTCTTGCGTGTTGTGGTCATGAGCTCTGTGTGACCTTTGCAAGAGAGGTTTGGGCATGGCTTTCATGTGTGTGGTATCCCTCCATTTCCAATCAGAACAACTTCCCCAAGAACCAAACCCCTGTAAGGATGAGAAGGAACAGCTTTACGCCTCTGTCCAGTTCGAACACAATAAGGCGTCCGAGAAATTACAGTGTTGGGAGCCGGCCCCTCAAGCCCCTCAGCCCTCTCCGTGCCCTGGACATGCAAGATGGGGCCGACTAGCCGAAGACCCAAGTCAGCATTCCGGTGGTGTAACTGTGTGTTTCCCTCTAGCCTTGGCCTTCCGTCCTTGTCACTAATCCCTAAGGAGTCATGTAACTTCATCTCCACCCCTACCCTCAACACCTTTAATCTTAGCACGGAATATGAGCCCGTGTGTTTGCAGACCAATTTTAGCTGTTCTCTAGTTGAAATACCTCACCAGGGGCAAGATGGCAAGTCAGGTACTAAGACAGGGGTGGTCTGAAGGAGGAAGGACAGGACGGAGCTTCTGCAGAGCTCAGCATGAATCATGTACTTGGTTCTTCTCTCTGTTCCCTGGTGTCTAAACCCACTAGTGTCTTTGTGTTGGTGAAGTGTGTGTGTTGGGGGGTGGTCAATGGAGGGAGACAGTAAAGCCCATCTGACCTTCACATTTTTCTCTTTAATACACCCTTGATTCCCAATCTTCTCCCTCTTCCTTCCGTCTCCCTGTGGGGTACAGTGTAATGCATGGCATTGTGGTGTCTTAAAGAAAGGGCTGTTGGTGCAGGAGAAATCTGAGCTTCATGTTGTCTGCAGTGGGTCTGGCTCTGCACTGGGGAATCTTTCCTTTCCTTCTCCATTCCTCTCCAGCCAGGTCCTGCAAGGGTCAGTCCAGGCTACAGAACCACAGAGTGCTCTGGAGTTTGCAAATGGACATAGGGTGAGAACTCTTGCCTGTTGTCATGGGAAACAATCCCAAGTTCTTGATGCTCTGGGGAGCAGGCTCTGAGGATGTGACAATGTTTTTATTTGTGTTATTATTTTGAAAGCCAGATGTCTTTTGCTGGCTGTGGAGTGGGTTTCAGCAAGTAAAGGGTGTCTTACTTCTTATAGGCTGTAGTTCAGGCAAACTTTTTGTCCTGTGTCTTTGCCAATCATAGTAACTTTCCTGCCACAGCCCATCAGCTCTGGAACTGTTTAAAAGCACCAGGAACCACCATTGATGTCTGGATTGCTCCAGGCAAAAGGAAGAGAGTTCACCAAAGTTCACTAATGGAGCTCATTGTTGTCTAATGCTGTCCAACACACTTTCTTAAAGTTGAGTTTTTTACATGAAAATGCTTTTCCAAATACAGTAAAGTTTTGATAATGAATTTGACCTCTCTTACTTTTTTTAAAATTAATTTTTATTCATTTTTTTTATTGAGAAACTATGCCAATGTCCAAAGGAGTCCCATGAAAGTTTGTTTCTCCATTTTTTGTTTAGAGAGCATCCTTAGCCCTTTGGTGGTTCAGGATGACCTGCCCTCTAATTTTGTACATATATGATAATTTTATTATTTTTACATTCTGGTTCTGAGAACCAAACCCAGGACCCTATGCTTGCTAGGAAAGTACTCTACCATTGCACTAAATCCTGAACCTGTACATTTTTAAAGAGGCAGATCTAGAAGTCTCATGAGGTTTTTAGAAGAGACAGATGACTCCCTACCTCTCAATTTTGTCTTGTAGAGTTACCTGAGAGCACATTAGCAATTTTCCAAGAGATTTTGCTTTGTAATAGAAAGCCTTTTGCTAGGATTCTCATCATGATAATTTCTTAGCATCCCCCTTGGAACATTTTTAAATAATAATTTATTTATATGGAAGAGGGAGAGAATGAGTGTTCCAGGGCCTCCTGCCACTGCATACAAACTCCAGACACATGCATCACTTTGTGCATCTGGCTTTATGAGGGTACTGGGGAATCAAACCTGTGCCATCAGGCTTTGCAAAAAGTGCCTTCAACCACTGAACAATCTCCAGCCCAGAATTTTTAAATATACAGATAGCTAGGTCCATCTAAGTCAAGCTGAGTTCAGACTCAGAATCTGGGATTGGAATATATATGTGTGTTTAGTAGCTTCCCTAGTGATTATTGACTTATACCCAGGTTAAGAATGCTGTGTACCTTTACACGTGTCATGGTGGCACACACCTTTCATCCCAGCACTCAGGAGGGAGGTGGGAGGATTGCCATGAGTCCAAGGCCACCCTGAGATTACATAGTGAATTCCAAGTCAGCCTAGGCTAGAGCAAGACCCTACCTTGAAAAATATATAAATAAATAAGTAAATAAATAAAATAAAGCCACCTTTTTGAAGCCAATGGAATATTTTTTTAGTTTCTTGGATGCAGTATGAACCTTGAAGTTCTGAGTTCCTCTTGGTCTGAAAAGATAGTTCTTAGGAGATGCATGTTAGAACAGATCACAATATTAAATGAAGTAATCCCCTCAAAGGTAGGCACTTGTGTGTGAGAGAGAATTTTAGGTTATAAGCCCATCTTTTACTCTTGACATTGCAAGAGGATATGGAACAAATTACTGCATTAAACAAATGTTGGATACAAGTTAGGATTTTAATTATAGTGAAGAGAGGTACTTAGGTAGGAGAGATGGTTCAGCAGTTAAGGGAAATTGTTTGCAAAGCCTTCCAACCTAGGGTCAACTCTCTAGACCCCACATAAAGCTCATTTGCAGTGGCAAGAAACCCCCCCCCACACACACATGTGCACACAAATAAATTAAAATTTTTTAATCAAGAAAATGAGATTATGCCGGGCGTGGTGGCGCACGCCTTTAATCCCAGCACTTGGGAGGCAGAGGTAGGAGGATCGCCGTGAGTTCAAGGCCACCCTGAGACTACATAGTGAATTCCAGGTCAGCCTGGACCAGAGCAAGACCCTACCTCGAAAAACCAAAAAAAAAAGAAAAAAAGAAAGAAAGAAAGAAAATGAGATTGAACCTATAGGCTGATGGAGGCTATCATCACAGGCTGCTAACTCCTGGTCCTGAGATCTTTGCTCTTACATTGTATGTTCAGTAATGCGGGGTCAAAGGCTGCCTGTACAAATTCTGCCTGAAATTCCATTTAAGACATCAGGTAAACTTATAATTCCTTTTAAGCCATCATACAGTGTCCTAGTAAGTGCTTCTAATTGTGGAGCTTTGGGGTCCGTAGGCAAAGACAAACATGCAGGAAAGCAAAATTTCATTACCTTGAAGGTTGTGTTAAGAGACTGAGCCTATAATTTTATAACAAATGAATATTTCAAAAGAATAACCCACTGAATCTGGAGGAGCTAATATCCCAGTGGAACACAGCTTGCTTCTTCTCTCCATTGCGCTCCTCTTCTGTGGCCACCAGAACCAGAGAGTCGGCATGTTCTTTCCACAACATGAGATGGCATGTCGTCTGGGTGGCATGTCTGGCACTTCACAAAGTTGTCATCTTCTTGTGCTTGATGGTGGCAGCTCTGGTCTAAACAGGCATTCAGTCCTTTCTTCTGCTGCTAGGTAGGAGTAATCCAGAACTGAAGAAGGAGAAAAGGAAGAGCTTCGATCAGTTGAGGATTTAGGTTGCATCTTCTCTTAGAAAAAGGGACTTTTCTGACTTGCTAGCATTGAGTCAGCCTGTTGTAAAGGCCCTCGCTGGAGGCAGTCACGGGTGAATGTTCATTCTGGCTCTCATTCTGCTGATCCTCTCTCCACTTTCCCCCTGTGTTGGTTTGCTTCCCCAAGAAGAGGAACTGAGGTCCAGTTACCCTCAGACAGGACAGGAGAAGTTGGAATTGGAAAGCAGCAGAGTTTCGACATCCTTCAATTTTTAAAGCAAGATCTCTTCTGAGAAGTTCAGCAGGAAGAAGCCAGGGAACTGTAGACTGGGACTGAGCTCTTCTTCCAGATCTCAGGAAGTGCTACGTCCCATCTTTGCTTGCGGCCTTCCTTTTCCCTTGTTCCTTGAATGCTCTGCTTGTGTCACATGCCACAAAGTCCTACAAAGAGTAGCCGTACTGAGGTATCCAGCTTTATCTGGGGAAAGTAGGTGAAGACTTGGATCTACCTATGTAGATCCAAACAGGAAAGGAAGAAGACTTAATATATTTTGTTTCGTTATTTGTCTTCAAAGCTGCATGGGATCTTGTCTCACAATACAGCTCAGAGGTAGAGTACTTTCCATGAATGTATGTGTTCAATCTCCAGTACTGGGGAAAATGCTAAGTGAGAAAGTCAGTGACAGATTTTTAAGAAGAATCTAATACAGATTTAGGGAACCTGTCTGTGTCTGTGTTTATCCTCACATTTTCACATTGGAACTTAGGTCTTAACTGGTTATTAAAACTATTGCCTTTTCTTCTGGTGAAGGAATGGTTTCCCATTCAGTTAGGAGGTGAAGTAGGAAAATCTTTAAAGCATACATGCATTGTTTTGTGCTCTGCGAGTCGGGGGAGGGGTGTTGTGCACTGTCTTTGTGATCCTAGACCCAGAGTTGAGTATTTCAGGTGAGGATCTAGGTAATCCTCTTGGTAATCCACATTTGATTTTCAGAAGCACTGGCATTTGAGGAAGCAAATGATATAACTCTTAAGAATAAATCAGTCATGTTTTTCTGGGAGCAAGAGAAAACTCTGGTGCTTGAGGTGGCCACTGGACAAGGAAAAACATGTTCAGTAATTGAGGCAACTCAGTAATGTAGTCTCATGTGCATTTCATTGTCCTTACCAGTTCCAGAGCTACAAAAAGTTTGTTAGATTTACCCAGCTTTCCATGATTACATTTTGACTTGCTTGTATTTTAAATTATTTTTATTTTTAAAATGTTTTAACAATTCAGTCAGGCTGTAATGTTAGCATGCTAGGTGACACACAATCAGAAGTGTGTCTAAGAATTTTATTTCGTAGTGTCCAGAACCTTGTCCCTAAGTCTGTGCCAATTGATTGACAGGCTCTGGTAGGATTTGTATGCCAACAGTCTGCCTATTTTCTCATTGTATTTATTGGTAATATGTGTACATTATTATAATTCTCTGCCTATTACACATATCCTACAAGGAGCTAAACATTTCGTACGTTTCCTTTATGGGGAAGTTCTATACAATGATTTTTTAACAGATCTTTATTGTATAATAGTGGCCAAATTGTCATCATTTTACAAAAGATGATGATTGTATATTATTTGTATGGTATGTTGTAAATGACGTTTCTTGATATTATCCACTCCAGCCCTGCTTCAGTGCAGGACTTCATTTCAATCATGCATTCCTGAACCTTCTGTATCCTCTATTTACCCTGTGATGGAGTGCAGCATTTTGCTTTTGGTCTGCCATGCCTTTGTCCTTTACTCCTAATCTATTAAATAAAAATGCAAAGAATACTTTGCATTCAAAAGCTGATCTAAAGAGTTAAGCATGAGTATTCTTTCCAGTAAGCTTTTCACTGAGTATCTGTGACTAATACTTACCTAACTCACTGTTTTTGTATCTGAATTGCTTGTGTACTTCTTTCATATGGAAATAACAAGATTAACACATTCTGATAAGGTGATGGTTTTCCTGTGGTTAAAAAAAATGCTCACAAATGGTGCCTTGGAAGGGTAGAGCAGCATTGAGAACTACTGGTTGAGATGGAAATGGGGTGGATTAAGACAGGTTTCCGATCTGTGGAAAGTGGGAATGTTAATCTTTAGTAGCATTCTGATTTGTTCTCATGACACTAATGAAATATTTTATCAGATCTACTTTAGCTGTATATAACTCTATTTGAAATGTGGGTTTTTATGTGTGTGTCTGTGTTTAGAATGGGCTAATAAAATTATTGAGCAACTTGAACATAACAGAAGGCTTCTGGGTTTTTTTGTTTTGATTTTTGTTTTTATATTTTGGGTTGTATTCCACATTTACTCTCTGTTCCTAAAACTGCCTCATGCTGGAAGGCAGTTAACACTCAGGCAAGCCGACCTAATTTCTTAGAATCTTAGGGTCAGTCAGTGGTTGTAGACATGGCACTTCTTGCACAGTCTTCTGGGGATGATGGGAAGGACATTATTATCTGTAGCACATTGTGATGGTTTATTTAGGTTGATTGTCAACTTGATAGGTCCAGGATCACCTTAGAATGAGCCTCTGGGCATGCCTGTGGAGGAGGATTATCTTGATTGGGTTAATTGAGGTGGGAAAACACACCTTATCTGTGTGCAGCACCATTCCTAAACCTTTATTAAACTTTATAGAACTTTATAAAAAGGAGAACTCTAGATAAGTAGGAGCATGGATTGTTCTGTTTTCTCTCTGTGGACTGAATGTGAACAGCTCTCTCAAGCCCCTGCCATCTATATGCCTTCCCTGCCACAGTGGGCTGTAACCTGAAGTGAACTTTCCTCCCTTAAAGGGATTTTTTTTCCCTTAAAGGGTTTTTTGTCAGGTGTTTTGCCTCAGCAAAGAGAAGGTACCAATACAGAAAACTGGTACAGAGAAGTTGGGATGATTGCTGTGATAAACATGACCATGTGGCTCATAAGCCTTTAGAATTGGCTTTCAGGAAGAATGTGGAGGAGTTTGGAACTTTGGGTTAGAAAAGCCCTTGAATAATGTAAGAAGTGCTTAATGGGCCTTTTTGGTGGGAGTTTGGAAGGCAAGAATGCTGAGAGAAATGCAGACAGCGGCCTGGATTATGAGGTTTCTTAGGGGAACAAGGACTTGCTCGGGAACTTGGCTAGAGGTAGTTAATGTTGTAAACCATCAAAGAAACTGGCTGCATTCTGCCCATGTCCTGAGAACGTGAATGAAGCTGAACTCAAATATATGGGCTGGTTTGTTTGGCAGAGGAAATATCAAGACAGAATAGTATTCAGGCTGGTGCTGAGAAATCAGATGTGATTGTTAAACCTGTGACTGCACTGAAATAATAGGACAAATGTCCCAAGGGAAAAACCCCATCCACTGGGCAGTCCATCTTGTGAAGAGTCAAACTTGTTTGAAGGAAGAAGCCTAACTCAAGGAGCTCACTGTTGGAATAAAACCATCCAGGGAACTGTTTCATGAAGGTCAGTTTAGAAGGCGTAGAAAGGCTCTGTAGCTGTGGCCCAGGTGGAGCAAGCTTTACCCCAAGCTGGGCGCAGCACTGGGCAGCATCATCCATGTGGTAATGATTTTGGAGCCATGAAAGTTGAAATGTTGAGGGGACCATCAAGTACTGCACCATGGTTTCAAAGAGTGGCTGAGGGTAGGTAATGTATGGCTGGGTCTGAGACACTGCCTGGATGTCCTGGAACACCACTGTATAAAGCTATGAAGGTGAACCCCAAGTTGAAGTGGAGACCCTAGAATATTGGAGATGCCAGAACCACAGGATGTATGCTAAGGAAAACTGCAAGTTCAGAGTGGAGCTTCCCCAAGAGAGAGGTCCCAAGTGCTACTGGCAGCATTTCTGGAAGGGTGTGGCCTTGGAGGCCAGATGATGTCATCATGAGCCCCAGGTACCAGACATGGAGTTGTAAGGTTTGGAGTTTGTCCTGCTAGGTTTTAGTCTGATCCTCCATTGCTATGTTCCCGTTCTCTTTTACATTATTTAGTGTATGCCAACGTGTATTAGAAGTATGTAGCTTATTATTTTTCTGATGTTACAGGAGCCAGCAGTTAAGAGGTTGCCTGAGTCTCAGAAGAAACTGTCCATTTACAGTTTTTCAGGCAAGCGCCTTAATTGCTGAGCCATCTCTCCAGCCCTCATTTATACTTTGGAACAGAGTTTGGAACTGTTTAAAACTATGCAGACTTTTGTAGTTGGACTCAATGCATTTTACATTATGAAATGGTCATGAACCTATGGGCACAAGGGGTGGAAGGTTATGACTTAAAAATGATGTTTTGCATGTCAAGTTGACAAGGGGTGGATTTGTGTTGGTTTATATGATCAACTTGACAGGACCTACAATCACCTAGGAAGCAAACTTCTGGGCATGCCCACGAGGGATTCTCTTGCTTAGGTTAATTGAGGTGAGAAGACCCACCTTAACTGTGTGCTGGGGTCCTGGACTGCATACAGAGGAGAAAGTGAGCTGAGCATGACTATTCATTGCTCTCTGTTTCCTTACTGTGGACTGAATGTGACCGGTGCTTCAGCTTCCTGCCACCGGGCTTGCCTTTCCCCATCACGATGAACCATAACCTCAAACTGGAAGCCAAAACAAACCCTTTCCTCCTTAAGTTGCTTCTTGGCAGGTATTTGGTCACAGAACCAAAAATAGTGAGACACCCATGAACTTCAGTAGTCATGTCTGCCTACTGGCACCTAGGTAAGAATTAGGAAAAATTATAACTGACTGGACATGTAACTTACCTATTAGAAAAACTTTGTGGGTCTTTTAAATTTTACTGAGCTATTACTTGTAAAATATGCTCTGCCTGTTTCTAAACAGATGATAGCCAATGTTATAAGCAGGTATTTAACAACTTCTGGAATGGGAAATACAGATGGGATTGCTCACTGTCCTCTTGCCTTATTCCACATTTCCCTAACAAAGACCAAGAGCTCATTAATGTAGAATCTCTGTCTTTATCCCAGACCAACTGAATCAGAACTTTTAACAAGATTAAGATTACCAGGTGATTCATAAGTACATTTAACACTTGAGAAATAAGTATTTAAGGGGAAGGATTTTTTACAAGGTAAAACATTAAATGCCAGTTTATGGGAAGAAGTTGATGTGCTCTAATGGCTGACTTCAGCGTAGACTGGATTAACTACAACTGTAGGGAGCCTCCTCAGAAGCCGAGTAGACCCTGGCCATAATGCTGCTTTGCTGTGTGGTCTCTTGGCTGATTTAGCTTACACACTCTCCTTTTACCACAGAGATCCAACCACCTCTGCTTCATAGCTTAAGGGCCCCATCATGGTAACAAGGTCAGCTTCTCAGGTAAAGCTGCCCATTGCTAGGGCATTAGAGTTGTCCTGACTCTAGAGTCTAGATATATGTGCAGGTACACCAGCGTGTCCTCACATGCGTGTGGATGTAGGGATAGAGGAGAGTGGGCAAGGGGAGGCTTGGGAGGGGTTCTGCTCACTTCTTTGTCCTTCACTTGGTCTTGGTATAATGGCTTTGCTTCTCTTTCTTTCTGACTCCTAGGCAGTGGAGAATGTGCTGTCTGAGCATAGACACCCCTCCATCGCATCCCTCACATTGCTTTCCTGATGGTGTGAGGCTGAGGCCAGACCTCTCCGAGGAACTGGATCTACTAAAAAGCTTGGAATGCACGCGCCAATGAGGCTAGAACAGGAAGTGAAATGACAACTACACATTTGGGGCCACTAACATGAGGCCCGAAAAAACACCTTATTTCTTCCCCTCATGCCTAACAGGAATGAATATCTGCTATACTGTGCCTCAGCTGATTAGCTTTTATCATCTCTTGACTGGGTTTGGCCCAAGTTTGCAAATATCATTCTACCTGTGGCTGTCTGTATCCTTACTGGCAATTCCTTGCCTAAAGTGCAAATGTACCTCTTCGAAATTGGCTTCTCAGTGAGAGGGTTGAACTCCAGAAAGCCTTTCTTTGATTCGATGAGAGCTAGTCTTTACCTCCATTGCAGGCAAGCAGGCTACATAGAGCGTGATCCATGCACACCAGCCGTCACCTCTTGCCATGTTAGAAACAAGACAGGTCACCAGGAGAATGGAGGGTCTGAGGAATTCGGGTCCTCCAGTGCCTCTTCTGTTGTGACTCTTCATTTAGAGATGTAGTTGTTGGTCTGCACCCTTCAGGGCAGGATCAGATCACAAGACTCCCAAAGAGGACCCACCTTTAAGTCTCTTAGCTACTGCATTTTCTGCTAGAGAGGACTTCCTAGGTGACTGAATGAAGGATGGGGAGAAGCCATTTACATCCCGTGAAGATGAAAAGATGGCTCCTTGGGCATTAACTCACCTTAGGACTTGTTTTCAATAAAACAGCAGATATGCCCCTTAGTAGAATCTGTCCCAGTGATGTGGTCTCTAAGAAACCTATGGCTGGGATTGAGGACAGTGGTCTGGGGATGGCTGCCTTTTGTTCACTTGGCAGATGCAAGAGAGAAGCAAGTGCCGCTCCTTTCAGATCCGCCATGTCTTCTGCCTAGTTCAAGGACCGTTGAATGTGCGCGCACACACACTGTCTCCATGAGTGTTCTTCTGGCGTGTTAGCATTTCCAAGGAAGAACCCCAAAGTGTGCGATGTCTTACAAGTGGAGACTCTTTTTAAAAGAACAGTGCATTTTTAGCTTTGCTCTTATTATTTTTCTTTCACTGGGATACTCACTTGTTTGGCAAAAGGTGAATGACAAGAGAAGCAATGAAATACAGCTTTTCCTAAACTGTTCTACACTGTGCATGCTCCCAGAGACTTACCTAAGTCAGATGCGGCGAGCTGGCTGCAGGCAGTCCAGCGTCCCACAACTTGGGCTTGTCTTCTACGCACAGCCGCACTCCGAAAGGCTCCTTCCCTTGCTCTGTAGCAGGTGATTCTCACCTGGCTGGCTTGCTTCACTGTCATGCTCTGGTGGTGCAGGCTTCCTTGCACCAGAACATACTCTCTTCTGATGACCAGATGATGTTTTATGAAGTTATTTATTCTGTGCAAGGCATTTTTAAGTTCTCTTGCCAGTTTGCTTGAATTTAATCAAAATGTCATTTATGTTGCCAGTGTTTTTGTAGCAGTCTGAAACTTTTAAATCTATGTCCATAGTATTAAGTTGAAATTCTAGAGTATAAATATCTGTATTCTATAAACAAATGTTACCATAGTGGGTTTTTTTAAAAAATATTTTTTCTCATTGATTTTTATTATGAACCAAGAAATGTATTTCTTTGGAGAAAAGTTCTCTCCTGGATGAATAAAATCATGTTAAAGTATATAAGTAACATATGCTGCTTTTGTAATAAGAATATGTAATAAAATATTTTTAATTAAAAGTTGCAATTTTTAAAATCACACATGGAAAGATATCACCTGGTATATTACACATGCAGAAAATATAACATTCCTCAAAATGTGCTTTAAATTAGCTTTTTAAAACATACATACATTCTTTATTTAATAGAGAGTATTGACATACCAGGGCCCTTTGTGCATCTGGCTTCATTTGGGCAGTGGGGAATCAAACCACAGTCAGCAGGCTTTGCAAGCAAGTGCCTTTGACTACTAAGTTTTCTCTCCAGCCCCAAACCGGCTTTAAAATGATTCTCAAAGTTAGGTGGTGTGTATGTTTCCAGCTGTAACAGTGATTCCCGCCAGTGCTTACCCTCTTTTTCAAATTCCGCCAGCACATCAGAGTGTCATCATTGGGATTGCTATGGCTGTTCATCATTAATATTCTAGACTTTCATTCACTGATTGGCAAATATTTAAAGGCTGCCTGTTGGCTGCCATGCAGTGGTTCAAACAAAATCTTTGTCCTTTCCCTGGAGTTATTTCCGGAAAGAAAGGGTTAACAGCAGCTCTGTAGCCCATCCCTCTTTCTGGGGTGCTTTTCTCCTTTTGAAGGATCTTGACCAAAACCATTATTAGAGCTGGGCACAGACCTGTAATCCTAGCACTCAGAAGACTTGAAGCAGGAGATGACAAGTTCAAGTCCAACCTGAGCTGCATGTCAAGATGCCATCTCAAAAGCAAAATTATGGGGTGAATATAATCAAAGTATATGATATACTGTATGAAAATCTTTATGAAATCTATTAGTCTGTATAAGGGATATGTGCCCATAAACATTAGCTAAGAGTTATATCAAGGTGTATGATAAAGATGACATTTCTTGGGATCTGTAGCAACAGAGATAAAACTAAATGTTCATAATAATAGAACATTTTCCAAATTATGAGTTCTGCTAGAGATAAAATTATGACTTCATTTGAGAGGAATTGATTATGGTTATCAATACTGGTAAATAAATTGTGCCTAGTAGTGTACTTGGAAGAGTGCCATAATGAAGGTGTGCCATCCAACATGTAAATTCCTTGTAAAGACATTGAATCACCTTTGCAAATATTGTCTGATTCAGCCATCAAGCTCTTGTCTGTAAAAGGCTGAACACCAGCAGTGAATGACATATCTGAGCACTGTTGGAATTGTAAAAGCTAATACCTCAGAGCAAAGTCAGTGGCCAATTGTGTAAGAGTGAGGATTAAAGAAATGCATACGACACTATGACACGATTTTTAAATGTAGCTGGTAACTTAACAAAAATCACATACTCTGGTGATGGATGCTTACAGGATACTATTTGCTTTCCTCTTGTATGTTTTAAAAATCTTTTTGTTTTGTTTTTCATTTTAAACGTTTTTATTGGCTTAAAATTATATATATTAACACAATATGCTCAGTATCATAGGTTATTAGATAAAGCCTTGGAATCTATGATAAAATATCTTTATTTATTTATTGAGAGAGAGAGAGAGACTGAGCATGGGCACACTAGGGCCTCTTGCCTCTAAAGGAACTCCAGATAAATGTGCCACATTGTGCATTTGGCTTTATGTGAATACTGGGGAACTGAACCCCTTCTTGCAGGCACAGCAAACAAGCACCTTTAACCACTGAGCCATTTCCCCAGCTCCTCCTCTTGCAGTTTTAATTATACCATATCTTTAACGTTTATACTGTTTTACTCAGAGTCACTATGAGGAGGAATTACTTCTAGGCTCACTACCTTATCCTGGTTGGTGACAAAACCCCATGGTTATCACTGTGCCTTATGTATTCTACACACATTCAGCATCATCCAATATATATTAATTCTTAAGAACCTACATTCAAAATACTCATTCACTTGGGAATTTGACAAGGGTCATGATCTGAAAACCCATTCCTGGACCGAGAGCTAGTTGGCAGTGCCCACACTGCCTTCTCTGGACTGACTTCCATTAATCTGTAATTCTAAAATCTAACACACTTTGAAAACAAACTCACTTGACAGTAAAATCTGACTTAGAATGTGTGAGGTTATTTTTAGCTTACATATCCCAGTCTGTGAATATTTTTTATTTCATGATGAAATAAGTAGAAGCCATATGAACTTTTTAAAAGAAACTTTATTTCCACCTTTTCTGAGTCTACAGAATAGCTTAGGATCATTCTGGTGATGTCTCCACCCACTCAGTGGCCTGAGTAGTGAGAACTGCAGACCAGTCCTCCGTGGAGTACTGGGCACTCCAGTCTTCAGTTGGGAACTGCTGGGTAGGCACAGAAGGCACCTGCATGCCTTCGGGCTGGTCTGCCACCTCAGACTGGGCAGCAGTGAACTCAGAATAGGTGCAGTCCATTCACCCTGAAACTCCTTCTTGGTCACACAGCCTGCTAAGCAGCGGTCTGCTCCTCCTCAATGTCCTTGGGGTCTCTGTAAAAGTAGGTATCAGGCATGCTCCCCCCAAGGGGTGATCACCTGATATGGTGCCTCGCATGTGCAGGACTTCCCAGGCCAGCATCCACCCCATTAGACCCACGAGTGAGCTCCTCTGTTGTTGCACTTGATGGCGATGTCCACGAAGCGCAGAGGAGAGTCCGTGTCACCCAGAGCAAAGTGAGGCAGGTTGATGTAGGGCGCCTCTGTGAAAGGCTGGTGGTCATCAGAAGACGCAGCTCCGGGAAGGCTGTCTGCATCTGGTCAGTGAAGGTCCCAGGGCTGAAGTGGCCAGCGATGGGAGCAGTTCCTGGAGACCACGCTGATGTCAGCAGGGTCCTCAATGGGTTCCCAGGGGTCTTCTTCAGCTGTAGACGCACTGCTTAGAAGGTTGGTGCCACCTAAGTGGGTTCCTACTTCGAGGAATGTGAAGACATCCTCCTCCATTTGCAAGGCGTCAAGGGACAAATGCACCGTTTGGGACCCCTGCACGGGTAGCTGAGGAGAGCATTGACTTCTTAAGTGCTGAGAATAAGCCATTGAGATGAAAAATGATTTTCAATTATTTCTGTATATATACTCTGGGGAGGAGAGGGGGCTTGCAGAAGCAAGGACAATTCAACGTTCAATGTGGTTCTATGTCACTGCTTGGGTTTCAATCTGTAACCCTTGACCCCATTGAGATGGAGCCTTGGACTTCAAGTTGAGTTTGCTTAGAAAAAAAAAAAGTAAGCTTGGAGGCATTTGGAAGGACCAGCAGATGGCGCCATAGGCAGGCTCTAGGACCCTGGCATCAGCTCAGGCATGGCCTCCATTGTCTTCCCCCCTCCCCCACCAGCCCCATGCCCTCCAGGCAGGCAGGCAAGGTACCTCTCTCCAGGGTGAGGGGGCACAGGGCAGGACCTGCTGGATGCCTGCCTCTACTGAGCCTGCCATTCCTAGCAGGCTTCTGGGAGGGGGAATGGACAGAAGAGATGAGGAAAGGAAGGCTGGAATTCGGGAGTCCAGGACCATCTTATATAACCTGAACAGACAGAGATCAAGGAGATAACGGCCTGACCAGAACTGGCCAATTAAACCTACTGCTTGTCCTCTGTTACATTGTTTAATTGAAATTGAATATTCATATTAGCAACCCAGAGATGGCTCAGGGGCCATCAGACTCATATGTTTGTTTCTCCAACATGGCCACATTGGTTATGGGATACAGGAATTTTGAGCTCCTTGTGCACCAAGAATTTGGGGTGTTTCTGGATCCTTCTATGAATTCGAACAATGAAACCCAAGGACCAGAGGATAAGATTCAGAAAAGATTTTATTATAGCTTAAGGCTTTAGGAAGAAGGAGAGAAGGGGGGGGGGCAAGCCTAGAACCTAAGAGAAGCAAGCAAGGTGGCGCTCTTCCCGGAGAGCCAAGAGAGGGTTGAGAAGCTACCTGGAGACTCAGATCTGGGTTTTCAAGGGGAGTGGCTACGTGGGGAAGGCCAGGTCATCGGCAGGTTACTATGGACAAAGACCAGATGTGACAGCTTTGCCAGTAATCTTAGGTAAGAATCAGAGTTTATGTCCTGTAGAAAGGGTGCAAATCCAGTCTAGAAATCTTTCCTGGAGGGTGTGACATCCAGGCTTCTGCATTTCTGCCTCCGTCAACTGAACAGGTGAACATGCTTATTTAACCTGATGGAGCTGGAGTTGGGGTGTTTGTTT
>PVHP010028066.1:0-23406 GCA_004024765.1 Zapus hudsonius
GGCAGGGAGATCATGAGTTTGAGGTGTGCATAGCACAGAACTGCCTCAAGAAAACAAGGTCTGGAGTTTGAGAGATGATGGCCCAGTGGTTAAAGGCGCTTGCTTACAAGGCCTGGTGGTCTGGGTTCAATTCCCCAAGTACCCACATAAAGCCAGATGCACCGTGGTGCATGTGCCTGTATTTCAGTTGCAGTGACAAGAGGCTTTGGCTTGCTTATTTCTCTCTCTCTCTCTCTCTCTCTCTCTCTCTCTCTCTCTCTCTCTCTCTCTCTCTCTCCTCTGCTTGCAAATAAATAATAAATAAAAAAAATAAAAAACGAGGTCTGGGAGATGTAGCTCAGCAGCAGAGGGCTTGCCTAGCATGTGCGAGACCCAGGCTTTGATCCCAGGCGCTGCAAAAGACGTGTGTAAAATACATAGTCTGGTGTCTGGGCATAATGTAAGCATTCCCCAGAAGGCTCTGTCCATCCTGGTGAGCTTTTGGCTGCCTGCTAGACAAAGCCAGTCTCTCCAAGACTGAGCTAGGCTGTCCTGGTTGATGTGGGCAGCCCATCTCTGCAGTGTGGGGCTAGGAGGTGGCCCCGAAAAGCCTCTAGGCTGTTTTTATTTTTTATTTTTTTTTGCAGAGGGCAGCAGAAAATGGAAGCTGGAACCAGCAGACCAAGGTTCCCAGCCGCAGATCTGAGTCAGCTCCCTCGGGTCTGGGGGCTCAGAGTCTTCAGGTCACACTGCCTCCAGATCACTGGTCTGTCCTGCGTGCAGCCGGCCCCTTGGCCTGAACCCTCGGAAAGCCAGGCACCGAGGTGTGGAATGCCAAGAGAAGAGGGGTGCTCCCTCCACTGAACACAGGAAGCTGGGCGCAGCCACAAGGAAATTAAAACCAGCTTGCCCAGCGCTGAGCTACCATGTCGTCTGAAATCAGATTGATTTCTTAGGCTTGTTGTGACAGCAGTGTTGCAATTGATTCGTCTGGATGGCGGGAGTTTATCTATTTGGTGCTGTCTGTCATTGATCTGAATGGGCTTCTGAAAGAGCCCAAATACCAAGCTAGGGCGAGGTCACCACCAAGCCCGGCTCAATAGTAATTATAATAATGAACAGGCATGAGGAAGGTGGGTTCATTGCCTGCCCTGCAGGGCTGGCCTCTGGGAGGTTTGGTGTTTAATATTCATTTTGAGCTGATAATGTGCAAAGAGCTGCTGGACAAGCCTGCACCAAAGAGAAGTCTTCATGGAGAAGAATGCTATTCTCTTCTTCCACAGGACCAAAAAGGAAACCATGCTGCTGAAACAGGAAAAGCTTTAGGTTAGACTTCAAGAAGGACTTCCTTATGGACATGGGATATCCAAGCTTGAACAAGTTTCCTCTCCTGTCTTCTGTGCCTGTTTCTTTCTCTAGAAAGTGGGGATTAAGAAGCCAGGTGCAGGGGCTAGGGAATGGCTCAGTGGTTAAAGGTGGTTTCTTGCAAAGCCTGTCAGCCTAGGTTCGAGTCCCAGTACCCACATAAAGCCAAATGCACAATGTGGTGCATTTGGAGTTTGCTGGTAGTAGCAAGAGGCCCTGGTGTATGTTCGTGCATGCGTGCGTGTGTGCGTCCACACTCACTCGCACTCTTTCTCTCTCTCTTTCTAAATTGAAAAAAAAAAAAGAAACCAGATGCACATCTTTAATCCCAGCAATAGGGAGAGAGAGGTAGGGGAATGGCCATGAGTTTAAGGCCACCCTGATACTACATAGTGAATTCTATATCAGACTGGGCTAGAGTAAAACCCTTGAAACCCCCTCCCAAAAAAATGTGGGGATTAAAATGCCCACCTCTCAGAACTGCTGCCCCTCACAAAACAAAACAAAAAGGCTCTTCAGGGTGATCTGATTTGGGGGAGCATCAGAAGGGTCCTAGTTCAGGTAACAAACACCAGCTCTTCTCAGCTTTGGCAGAGTGAGCATTTAGCCAACAGATTGAAGTGATGGTAAATTCAACAAATACTGAGTGCCTGCTGTATGCCTGACCCAGAGGAAAGCTGGCTACAGAGTCTATGGTGCCCTGCCTTCAAAGACATGAAATTTGGGGCTTCTGTGGAGCTGGGACCCATTGCCGGTGGTCCTCAGGAAAGCCCTGTCACTGGGGATCCCTTGAAAACTGCTCCTCCAGCAGGCAGATGGACTGAGGTCTGAGGCAGGAGATTCCACTAGCCATCAGTTAACAGAAGCCCCTGTAAGAACATTGCTCCTGCAGGAAGAAGGAGATCCTTGCCAACCACTCAACAGAAATGTGATCAGGCTTGGGGTTTAAATTTGCAAGAAGCAAAAAATAACAAGCTGACTCCAAGTGCCTTCCCTGTCCCATCCCCCATATCCTATCCCCCCCCCAAAAAAAATGCAGCTGAAATTGCAGCAAGAACACTGAGATAATCAACAGAAGAACTTCCTGACTGACATCCGGGCACTGAAGGTGACAGGTGGAGAGGCTTCCTGTCTGGGAACCTGCTTGCTGTCTTCTCTGTGACATGGCCCCACAGTTCCTTCAAAACTCTCCTCTCTCCTCCAGCTAAGCCACAGCAGAGACCCCATGGCCAGTCCTAAGAGAACATCAGAAGAAAGTTAATAGTGAAACGCTCGGGCGGATCTAATTGATTTTTTTTTCCTATTGGTTCCCTAATATAGGCAACACTGTTCCTGCCGTTTTCCTGGGCTGGAGATTATGTCATAAATAGAGAGATTTGCTCCCTATTTCCATGTGCTTATCTTTAATAAGTTAAGAACTCAACAAGCTTTAGGAAGACTTGAAATAAGCAAAGGATCCGGTGGTGACTTGGGCTGCGGTGGCAGCCAGCAGTGACTGCAGCTTTCCATATGGGAAGGGGGAGGCAGGTGACCTCAGGCCACCACCCATCTCCAGGAGTACTCTCTAAGATCTGGTGGAAGAGGGAGCCAGCAGGAGCCAGCAGGGGAAATTTATAATGGCAGATATGTATGACCAAATGGACAGACAGGCAGGGCTTGTCAGATTTGGAGTAATGTGGGAGTTAAGAGTAAGTAAGGCTGCTGTGGTGGCACACACCTTAATCCCAGCACTTGGAGGCAGAGGTAGGAGGATTGCTGTGAGTTCAAGACCACCCTGAGACTACATAGTGAATTCCAGGTCAGCCTGGGCAGGTGCAAGACCCTACCTCAGAAACAAAACAAAAAGTGGTGGATGGTGCCTGAGGAACACCTGAGTCTGTCTACTGGCCTACACACACACACACACACACTGGAAGCTGGCCTGGTGGCAGATGCCTGTAACCTCAGCAATCAAGGCTAAGGCAAGAGGATCACTTGAGTTAAATGCCAGCCTGAACTACAGACAGAAGACACTGTCAAACAAACAAGTGGGTGGGGCTGTGGATAGAGCTCAGTGGAAGAGCACCATTCACTTGGAATGCATGAGGCCCTAGGTTGGAGCCCCAGTGGCACCAAAAGCAAACAAACAATGATGGATGACAACATGGGCCCCGTGGGTTATTGTGAGGACCGGCAACATGTAAACTGCTGAGGACAGAGCATGATCCAGGAGATGCGCAGAGGGAATGGGAGGCTGCCTGTTGGACATCACTGGACAAGTCTCACCTTAACTATATAGAGCTGAGTCTCTGCCATGTGTCAGGCCCTGGCCTGGGCTTCTCAGAACAGTGAGCCCCAGCTAACCCTCAGCAAAGTCTCAGCTGGATTGACACTACCTAGTGTCTACACTGAGCAGATCTAGAAAGGAGACACCGAACCCTCCTGGGGAGGGGGAGGGCACTTCCTGTCTTGAAGCTCTCAGCTCTCGTTATTTCTAGGTACCCCACAGGTCAACTCACCTCTCCTATAAGCTGCCTGGGGCAGATGGAGCAGACTTGCCACCCTCCACTGTTCCCTGATGTGGCCAGGCTGGGCTATTCAGGTGCAGAGTCTCCTTTCATCCCAAGCCACCCTAGAATGCAACGCTATTGTTATCTTCCATTTTACAGTCAAGGGAACTGAGAACCAGAGAGGTGTAGAAATGTGCTCTACATGCTGCCCTCTGTGCCTCGCGCTGCTATGCTGAGCAGTACTAACACCACAGACTATACAAGCGGCCAGGTTAAGAGCTGAGGAGGAAGAACAGGACTGTAACAAGCATTTAGTGAGTACCCACCATGCGCCAAGCCCTCCTTCTGGTAATCTCACTGAACACACTTCTGAGGCAGGGGTGCCAGGATGGCTGGAAGCCGGGCTTGCCCTTAAAGCCTGGGCACCACTCTGTATGCCCACCCCTCAATCTCTCAGTGAGCACTCTCCCTTTCTAGTAGGTCTTTTCTTGCAAGCCACCAGAGAGGCCTCACTGTGGATGATCAGAGAAGCAGCGTCCCCCTCCGAAGGTCTGGAAGATCTTCCCCGTTCCCGTGGGAGAGGGATCTATCTCCACTCTCCATTTTGCACTCTCCCTCTCCTCCAGGCATTGTCTGGACCTGCAGCTTCTGTGGCTTGAAGGACTGGTGACCTCACAATCAGTTGCCATAGAAACCATTGTGATGTCAGAAGCTGAGGACAAGTAGTTCAAGGAGGAGAGGCAGGTGGGAACTCACAGCTAGAATTGAGCACTCCTTGGGATTTCTGTCTGTATTCTTGCTCAGAAGAGGAAGAGATGAGAGGTGGGTCTGAAGACGGCTCCTTGGGGATCATGAAGAGCACCTGACCAAGTGCTCCTGCCACTTTACCTGGGGTCTCCAGGGACTGTGATGTCTCTGATACCCAAAAGAAGAGTCCAGGAAAAGGAACAGCAGAAACCCACATCACCACTTTGCAGCTATAAAAAAGCAGGGGCTGGAGAAATTGCTCAGTGGTTAAAGGCACTTGTTTGCAAAGCCTGATGGCCTGGGTTCAATTCCCCAGTGCCCACATAAAGCCAGATGCACAAAATGGCGCATGCATCCTGGAATTTGTTTGCAGTGGCAAGAGGCCATAATGTGCCCATAATCATTATCTCTCTCTCTCTCCTTGCAAATACATAATAGAAATTTTTAAAAAAATAAAATGAGCTGCTTAAGCAACAAGAAGGATTAGAGCTAGACACCCAGAGGATCTGTGGCTGGAAGATCTCATGCCCCTGTAGGGAATATGTTGACCTGCCCCAGGAGAGAGACCCGTGAAAGGCACTGGGTCTTAAGGGCTTCTGTGGTCTGTGGTTGTAGATAGTCATGGTATACCAGCATGTTGGGACTGTGTCCTGTTCCCAGTCAGGGAGCTCCTTGAGGTCTCTGTCTGTCCAGGAGCTAGCTCAGGTCCTAGCATTCACAAAGTACTCAGTAAATGCTCCTTCAGGTTATAAAGAAGTGAAGAGGGTGCAGAGGTCTGTGTGGCAGGTGGATGTGCCCCTGATGAGCTCAGAGATCACACAAGCTCTCAGCTTTGATGCCCACACCATGTTCTTATTCTCTACCACCCAGCCACACTTCCCTCCACCTAGCACACGCTGTCTCCTGTACAGTTGTACAGCTGTGCTTCCCTTCCCTCCCTCTGTAATCCAATCACTTCTACTCATCCTTTGGCTTTTTTATGCAATCACTACCTCCTCTGGGAGCCCTCGAGTCCCCATAGTGCCCTCCCCCCTTGCAATCACCTGCTGTGTGGAGTGTGCATTGAGCCAGGTGGTTCTTTGCACAGTCTTTGGAGTGGGAACAAGGAGGGCTTGCTTGCACTCCCCTTGGGTCCTGGCTAAGTGCTGTCCACTTATTAAACATCCATCAAGAGGTTGGGGAGATTGCTCAGTGGGTAAAGTGTTCGATACACAAGCACAGGGACCTGGGTGTGGATTTGAAGCCCTCAAGTAAGATGCCAGGTGTGACCGTGCACTCCCAGCACTGGAAGGAGGAGAAAGGAGAGGATCCCTGAAAATTGTCGACTAGCTTGTCCAGCCCAATAGGAGAGCTTTGGGTTCAGTGAGAGACCCTGTCCTTAAAAGTAAGGTAAGCAATGATCAAATAAGACAACCGACCTCAGGTCTATGCACACCCACCCATATACACAGACAAACATATACATACACTCAAAAAGTAGCATACAAATAAAATCTTTGTCAAATTAAGCCAGGCATGGTGGCTCACATCCTTTTTTTTTTTGTTGTTGTTGTTGTTGTTGTTTTTCAAGGTAGGTTCTTGCTCTAGCCCAGGCTGACCTGGAATTCACTATGTAGTCTCAGGGTGGCCTCGAACTCACAGCGATCCTTCTACCTCTGCCTCCCAAGTGCTGGGATTAAAGACGTGTGTTACCAAACTCGGCTTGGTTCACATCTTTAATCCCAGAGCCCTGGAGTCTAAGGTAGGAGGATTACTAGAATGAGACCCTGTTTCAAAAAAAACAAAAAAGGGTTGGAGAGATGGCTCAGCAGTAAAGGCATTTGCCTGAATAGCAGAAGGATCTGAGTTCAATTTCCCAGTGCCCACATTAAGCCAGATGCACAAGGTCGCTCATATGTCTAGAGTTCATTTGCAGTGGCTGGAAGCCCTGGCTTGCCCATTCTTTCTCTCTCCCCCCCCATCTCTCTCTGTCTCTCTCTGTCTCTCTCTCTCTCTCTCTCTCAAATAAAAAAAAAACCAAAAAGTAAATGTCAAATGAATGAATGAATGAATGGAGGAACCAACCCTCTTTGACTGTTCCAAGCAGCTACTCTCAAGGCCCTGCTCCAGGGCAACCACTTAGGCCCAGGCCCCTGCAGGTGACTACCAGGGCAGAAGCCCAGGCACAAGGAACCTGTGGTCCTTCCATCACCTGCTCCACAAAGATCCACCATATTTGCTTTTCTGCCCTGCCGTGGTAGTGTAGCACAGCTTCACCATTAACTAGCTATGAATCCCCAAATCTCTTGGGACCTCAGTGTCCTCATCTGTACAATGGGACAATGAGAGCACTGTACTTACCTCATGGGATTGTTGTGAGGGCATGGTTAAATCCCCTGGCATAATGCCCAGGAACAGCACATGATAAATGGTGCTATTATTATTTTTAAAAGTCAAGAAAACCCCACTGAACTCAAGGCCTGACTTCCTTTAAAATGGAGAATAGACAGAACTATTGTGAATTTGCTTTCAATGCATGTGGCAATCTCTTTAAGAGGAAATACTTGAGACCATTCTGTAAAATGTGAATCAGCTTCTAGTCCAACCCTTCTGCAATTGCAAAGCTTCATGTCCAGGGTTTGCTCAAAAAGGGAAACACAATTATCCTTTCACATAATTCAAAGCAAACCCCCAACCTTGCCTCAGGCATAAGCAGGGTGAACATTCTTTTGCCCCCAGGGTGAGAGCTATGAGGGATGGCAGAGGTGGATCTGCTAAAATGAGTGAACCTGGCTCTAGGATTTTGGGAGAGGCATTCTAGTTGGCTTCCCTGGGGAAAAGAACTCAGGGTCCCATGTATTCCCGGCTAGCTTTGAACTTACTGTGTAGTCTACTTCTGATCCTCTTGCCTCTACCTCCTGAGTGCTGATTTCAAGCCTGAGTCACAGCACCAGATGTAAGTGTGCTGAGGATAGAACCCAGGAATTTGTACATGCTAAGCAAACACTCTAATTGTGTTCCATCCTCATCCCAGCCAGCTGGCAAGCTCTGCCACTGGCCTCTACCCCCAGGGACGCTCATAGGGTGCACCTTTTGCTTCATCTCCCCTCTCAGGAGCTCACCCCACCGGCTGGCCCACTCCTTCATCACATGCCCATCAACCTGGTACCAAGTTCCCAGCCCTGAGTGGCACCATAAACCCCATGCCTCTGGCAGATGTGTTTTATGTAAGTTCAAGCACTAGGACTATTGAGTTCAGAGGATTTTATTTCTAGAGCCCTCTATATTTCTCTGGGATTATCACCTGTCTTTGTTCCCTCCCTCTCCTGGTTATTATCTTTGGACCCTTTCCAAGCCAAGCTGTCTTGATTGCTTGGAGAAGCGAAGGCCCCAGCATGCTCCCATGGTATCTCTGGTTCTGGCAAGGGTGCCCTTGGGGACCATTTCTTCTTCCTTCAACATAACTCTGCAAACTAGCCACACTGCCCAGGCTTCCCTGAGAGACCCTCCAAGCATCAGGGCACATGGAGGGGGTGGTAGAAGTAGAGGCCTCCTGCCTCCCAAGTTGGGGAGGCTCATGCTCACAAAGTAAGCCCGGGAGTACAAAGGGGAGGGAGAAGGCCAGCTGTTCTCTTTCCTACACTGTGCCAACCTAGCCTGACACTAAATTAATAGCATTCAAATGAGATGCAAGGCATTATGCAAATCCAGAGGAGAAGGCCACTCGTACCAGGGCCTTTGGGTGGTTGGAAGGCCAGTGTCTTGAGCCCTTTCGTGGAGGACTTCATGGGCTCCCTTTAATTTTAATCCTTGCACCCCAACACCAGTGGTAGGGAGGACCAATGAGTCTGGCCCAGCCCTGTGATGGGTGCTCACTGGGGCCTCACCTCCCCAACACTCAGGGCCCCTTCCTGTCTGAAATGCCAGTGGCAGCTTCCAAAGTGTAGCACAGCCTCCCTAGATCCCAGTTCCCCACTCATCAGCATGTATGCAAAGTAGATACACGGTTTTTGCATCTATTTAACTGTCCATTAAAATAGCCCCATGCCTGTCACCTCTGCACAGGCCCAGGCTTCCAAATTGCCAACCCCTGCTGCCTGCAAGCACAATGTGGTTCCTGGGCCTGGTAATTGCTATGGTGTTTGTTGAGTTGTATTTGCATTTGATTGTCATTTAACTTTCCATCTTTCTCCTTCAATCATACTGGGGGATTGGGCTTCTGCAATTGATTATTCATTTTATTTTCAGCCCCTTGGTGGTTTTCAAAGAGTTTCCTTTATTAGTGCCACAAACTTGAACCCTGGGACTTCTCCCCCCACAAAGAGAGGGATGGCCCCCTCCCATCCATTCCAGAGTTCTTACTAGAAAATAATCCAGCCAACAAGCTGGATCTCAGCTCCTATCCCCAGTCTGCATGCTCCAGCACCTGCTTCCTTTCTGCCTAGCCGGTGGCATTAAACATTTATGGAGCTGTGGAGGATCAAAGGCCTCGGCTGGGGGTGGTGGGCAGGCTGGAGGCCTCAGTTTGGAGATGGAAAGTAGTTCACATCAAACCACTTCTGCTGCTCTCTCTGTCCACTTTGAGCTCTTGTTCCAGTGATTTAGTCTGGCTCCTGGAGCGGGAGCACAGAAGACAGAAGCCAGGACTCTCCACTAACCAGGGCAGGACCTTCCTCCTGCCCCTAAATCCAAAAGGGTGATTGGCTTCGGGCAACCCAGGAAGCTAGGCCTGGCATCCCTGACCATTCCAAAGGATGCAGAGTCTGGAGGCCTACTCCAAGAGGTGGGTAGTGGTGAGCATGCAATTCTGTGTCACCGAAGCCTCTGGAGTGAGGTGGCAGCTCCCAGCTCCAGCTTCCCTAAACCCCGCAGCCCATTTGGCTACTCTGTTTGGAAGCTGTCTGAGAAGAGTGCCATTTTCTCCTTTTCTTGCTCAGAAAAATAAGTGTCACCTTGGCAGAGACTTTAAAATAAGTCACCATGGACTGAAGAGATTGCTCAGCAGTTTAAGGAACTTACAAAGTCAGCAGCCTGGGTTCAATTCCCCAGTACCCACGTAGAGCCAGATGCACAAAGTGGTACATGCGTCTGGAATTTGCTTGCAGTGGCAAGAGGCCCTGGCATATTCATTCTCTCTCTCTCTCTCTCTCTCTCTCTCTCTCTCTCTCTCTCTCTCTCTCTCTCTCTCCCTTGCAAATAAAAATAAAAAAGCAAGTCACCAATGTGCCTGTGATCACCCAAAGTGACAAGCTGTTTAGGAGAGTGGCAGTAAAGCTGGCCTCTCCAGGGACATAAACTGGAGGTCTGTTCCTGTTTGGGAAGGGGCTAGGAGACCCCTCCTCTCTGGTTCTCAGTCCTAATCCATAGTAGCCTAGATGACCTTTTCTTGAGTCAGCACTGAAGTCTGTAATTCCTCCCACTCACTGGCCATGGTGCCTAAAGCCCACCTGAATGAAGCCAAAGAGATCTATTTCAGTTCAAGAACCTTCAAGATGATGTAATCCCTTCAGGGCAGCCACAGAGGATATCTTGCCATTCAAATGACCACAAAGCTTCCCACAGCCTGGCCACAGCCTACTCTAGCCTTTCCTCCCACTTCCCTACAGATTCTGCTGCACAGAACCAGTTTCCTCACTGAGCCCAGCTATCTGTTAATGTCCATCATGTTACCTCTGCAGAAGCCATTTATCCCCTTCTGGATGGTTTCCCTCTTCCATTGGATTCTCCCCTCTAGTCACTGAAATGTAAAAGCAGATTTGACTGGATTTCACCCATCTGTTGTGCGAAGCCCTCACTGACCTGAAGCAATGCCTCATTCTCCATTATCTCACAGTTCTCATGTGGCTCCAATGACCTGCCTTGGACTTTATTAATTAAAATATTACAGTACTGAGAATGGAAACTATGGCTTTAACATGTGATAGTCAAGTGTTCTACCACTGAGCTACAAGATTGTTTTGAAGGAGGCTCGAGGGAGTAGCCAAAGGATAGAAACATAAGGTTCCAGGGCTCTTTTGGGCTCCACTGAACCACAGGAGCAGGAGGGCGCTGGTTCCAGTCATGCTGTGCTTGAGGTTGCTACTTAAACCTAGGGGACTGTGGTTGGGCTCACTAGGAGAGCTTCCAGGGACCCAATAAGATATGACCATGAAGCTGATGTGATTTCCTGTGAGGAAGAGGAAGACAAATTCTTTTTGGTCCCTGAGAGGAGGACATAAAAGAGGAGCCTCATTTACTCACAAATATTCACTGGAATATAGGATTGCTGGCCACTGGGCTACATTAGGAGTAGAGGACACATGGTCCACTGAGTCAACAACTAATAGAGAGAAGACAATTTAGTACACAATTACAGAGTCAAGGGAAACCCAAGATCCTTTGGGGACAAAGAGCCAGAGGATGGGCTTAATGGGACCAGTGAGGAAGCCTTGTATTCACCTCAGGCTACCAAATGTGTGCATGAATTGAGTATATTATAATCCTTGCACACAGAAGAATGTCTCCTTGGCCATTTTATTGTCCTCAACTGTGAGGGATTCTGAGGTCTAGGAAGGATGGGTCCCTTGAAGGACATGAGAGAAGATGCTTGAAAAAAAGTCTCCTGCTGCCCATCTTGCTCAGACTTTGCCTAAACCTCACTAGGAACTCATCACACCAAAGCCATCTTGATTATCTTTTTAGGAGGGAGCAATAGCTCAAGTGCATTATAATTCCCATAATGCAGTACAAACCTACCCTCTGAGCTCAGGGCAGAGTGCTATATTCTGGGACTTGTAGTCTCTAGTGGACCCCCCTTCTAAATGCCTGTGTTGGTTCAGGCATTTGGGAAAGTCGTGTCTCGGGTTCTAGATAGTTCTGTTCACCTTCCTTCTTGTGGGTAGTGCCCAGCCCATCAAGAGAGTCGGATGAGGGCTGGAAAGATGGCTTAGAAGGCTTTGCCTGCAAAGAGAAGGACTCGAATTCAATTCTCCAGTACCAATGTAAAGCCAGATACACAAGGTGGCTCATGTGTCTGAAGTTCGTTTGCAGTGGCTGGAGGCCCTGGTGTGCCCATTCTCTCTCTCTCTCTCTCTCTCTCTCTCTCTCTCTCTCTCTCTCTCTCTCTCTCTCATAAATGAATAAAATATTTTTTAAGAAAGAGAGAGTCGGGTGAGCCTGTCACCAGTCTCCGAGTCACCAGAAATCATCCTGGCATACACAGTTCATCCTGTCATGGCTTCTGTCTCCCCCACCACCACCACCAGAGCTACATAGTCCTGAGGGACCCAGGGGTATAGAAGAGCACCAGAATGTCTTCAAAGACAAAAGGTGGAATCTCAAGATGATATTCACAGTGATTTTCAAACTTCCCTCATCCACTTCTGTGCCCATCCCCCTCCCTCCTTGGCAATTCTCATTCTCCCTTCCTTTGGCCCTTCTGTTTTAGCTTCTCCTCACCTCTGATCCCTTCAGAAAAGCCTCCCCTTCCTGCCTTCCTTTGGCTCCTGTTCATTTTTTTTTCTTCTACTTTTCCAAACAACTGTCCAAAATTCCTTTCCTGATGTCTCCCCTGACTTATTCCACACGCCACCTGCGGGCTGCCTGGGATTCTTTACAACAGGCAGCTCCCCAGAGCCCACAGAAGGATCTCAGAAAATCCGAGGAGCTGAGGAGCTGGAAAACTATAACGACAGAAAGACTCTCTGTAGAATGAGACCCACAGGCAAAAGTTTTGACTCCTACTTCTAGGATGAGGTCAGGAAGGACAGTGGACAATGGCTGGGGTTTCAGCCAAGTTCATGTGAAAAGAACTAAACACAAACCTGTCTGTCCTCCTCTTAGGGACTGAAGAGAATTTGCCTTCCTTTTCCTCACAGGAAATCACATCAGCTTCATGGTGGGTCCCTGGAAGCTCTTCTAGTGAGCCCAACCACAGTCCCCTAGGTTTAAGTAGCAACCTCAAGCACAGCATGACTGGAACCAGCGCCCTCCTGCTCCTGTGGTTCAGTGGAGCCCAAAAGAGCCCTGGAACCTTATGTTCCCATCCTTTGGCTACTCCCTCGGGCCTCCTTCAAAACAATCTTGTAGCTCAATGGTAGAAAACTTGACTATCAGATGTTAAAGCCATAGTTTCCATTCTCAGTCCTGTAATATTTTAATTACTAAATAAATGGGGGAAAAAACTTTGTTTTTTCGAGGAGGGTCTCACTCTAGCCCAAACTAACCTAGAATTCGTTCTGTAGTCCCAGGCTAACTTTGAACTCATGGAGATCTTCCTACCTCTGCCTCCTGAGTGCTGGGATTAAAGGCCTGTGCCACCACACCAGGCTTGATAAATGAAAATTAAAAAATTAAAAATAAAATAAAACAGCCCTAGTACACCTGATCCTCATACTTATTCCATTTTTTCCCCACCAGCCTGAGCAGGAATGGGCAAATAGGATATGTGTCGCTGTGACTGTGGCCCCACAGAGGGGACAGATGAGGCAGAACTGAAGGTCTGGAGAGCCAGGGCTGCATGGGGACCTAGGATACTACTACCTTCAGCTCCCCAGGTTGCCTCCTGCCAAGTGGAAAATGTCTCCCCAGGACACAAGTGCCACTGGCTTTTAACTATAATATCAGGATAATTAAGCTTTTCTGTGAGCACAGTTTGCTGCTGATGCAGCTGCCTGGAGCCCTGGCATTTATTGAGCGCGAAGTAATAATTTATTGTCCTTTGTACACTCAAAAGCCATCTTCATTACGGGCCCAGGACGGAGCTACCACAAGGGCACGGGGGCCTCCCCAGCTGCCTCCACTGGTGGACGTCTTCCCAGGTCACCCTCGGTGCCCTCCAGTACCAGGTTAGGTTGGAGAGAGTTGGGGAGGGGGTTGCTGTCTCTTAACAGAGAACCGGGTTAGACCCTACCACCTTGACAGGCTGCTAACGGAGGATGGGGTGGCAGCTTGGCCGGGTTGTAGGCACCGCGGAAGGGCAGGGGCTACGTGCCCACATTATTAGGGCAGTCTTCCCTGGGGCTGGCGGGTGGTGTGGAAGCCGCTGGGTCTTTCTGCGCCTCTTCTCGAGACTTTACGGTAAGCCGCTCCTCCCGCGCCCCCGCCCCAGCCCCGCGCGGCGCTCCCCGGCGCCGACGCCAGGCGCTGGCCGTGGTGCTGATTTTGTCGGGCGCTGGCGGCGGCGGCGGCGGCCACGCTCGCTCTCCCGGGTCCCACCCGGCTCTACCCTCCGCGCCTACGCCGAGCCGAGCCCCCTTCGCCCTTCCGCCGTGTCCCCAGCCCCGGGGCACGGCCGCCACCCTCACCATGCGCCCGGTAGCCCTGCTGCTCCTGCCCTCGCTGCTGGCGCTCCTGGCTCACGGTAAGAGACCCCGGGGTCCGGCCACAAGACGAGGGCGGGCACGGGCGCACTCCCCAGGGGTTAGGACCGGACGACCATCCCGACCCCTGCTCCGCTCGCCCAGTTGTCCAGCCTGAGCTACCGAGTCCCGCCGGCTGCGCTACCCCCCACCTCCCCGGCGCCCGCCTAACCGGGCGGGGCGCGGGCTCCGCGGGCGGGAAGCTGCCGAGGCTCCCGCCATTCGCGCCCGGCCGAGACCTCGCCTTTAATCATCTCCCCACATCTAATGGGATTTCTCTGCTGCAATTCATCACGCCACCCCTTCCTTCCCCACACACTCGCGCTCGCCCGCGCGCTACCTCGCTCCACTCGGGGCGTCGAGGGGCGACGGGGCGCGCGCGGCGGGGGGCGCAGGGCAGTCAGTCTGGACAGACCCGTTCACCGCCGCGATTCCGCCTCCCCCGCCGTCCGCCAAACTTCGCTCGACTTTGCCACGGGTTCCGGGGCCTCACTTAAGCCTTATTACGGAGGAACCGGGTCGGATGGTAGCCGGACCTCGGGTTGGGATGTCTCGCACTTCCATCCGCATAGGCACTGATACCAGAATTGGAACCTGGAGCACAATTGCGGGGTAAATATTTGGAGGCCCTCTATCTGACTCCTCTCTGGGCGGCAGCAGATGAGGTCCTGGGATAGGCTGTCCTCTCCCAAAATCTTTTCCTTACACACACTCGCGCGCACACACGCACACCCCTCTGCCACCTTTCGGGTCTGCCCTCCTGCCCAGCTGGGCGCGGGAGACTACCCGGTGCCCCAGCACCCCTGCTCAGAGTCCAGTCCTCAACTTCACTGGTCTCGGTCAAGGGAAGCTTGGCTTTGGAGTAGGCAGAAAGGGAGTTCTGGGGAAGGAATAAGGGCTCTGCGCTTCGGAAGGTTTGGACGTCTGGTCTGGACTTGTCATTCCAGCTTGTTTGAGCCTTCTTCGAATCTAGGAATGCTCACGTCTTTTCTCCCGCTTCCACCAGTCTGCTGATGAGGTCTGCGAAACCACACTTGGAGTTGGTCCCTCGCCATCTGGTTATGGTTCTTGGCGCCGGATGCCAAGAGGGTAGAGTTTCCAGTCTTCCCCGCTGGGCCTTCACTGGCCTCGTCCAAAGTGCGGCAGGGCTGCCAGTGCTGATCTCCTACCCCTCAGCTTTTTTTCCCCCGTTCTGCCACCCTATTGGTGTAGAAGCACCACCTTTCTGAACCTCTAGCTCTATTTACATGCAGTCGTTGTCCTTGCCCAGTCACCAAGCTAACCCTGGTCTTCCTAAAGCTGGGGAAACTTGGAACCTGGTGTTCACTGTGACAAGAGGAGTTAGAAGCTTGCAAACCCCTCCCCAGGATGGAAGGAGTAAAAAGAAACCCATCTCCTGGCCCAGAAGTACTGGGATGTCCCTCTATTTCAGAACCTATATGGGGGTCTGGCCGTATCCTGGATTTGGACAGCTACCCGGGAGCACAGAGTCTGCTTTGGTCCCCTTGCTTGCAGTAGGGGTATTAATTAGTCTGAGAGTGTGTGGGTTTGCTGTGAGTGTAACTGTGTCTGGAGCAGCAGGTCCCAGAGCATCTGCACTTCAGGAGCTCTCAGTGTTGGGCAACAACTCAGCAGTGAGGCCACCAGTGTGCAGGTGCGGCCTCTGCCAGTGTGCTCCCTGTGGGTTAGAGACTGCAGCTCTCCAGGAGAAAGGCTAGTGTGGCTAGGCTGCTGGAAGTGTGGGGGTTGAAAGTGTGAGTTGGGAGGAATTTGCTCATTTGCTGTGTGACCCCAGCCAGTGTCCCTCTGTGACTCATTAGATTATCTAATGCCTGTGGGGTCGCCTTCCAATGGATTTTGGAAGTACAGGTATGAATGTTGGGGAGTATATTTATTTTTCCATCCTCAAGTGAGAGGATTTGGAAGTAGTGCCAAGCCCCCGGCAGATGAGAGCCTGGACTTAGAGCTGGTCCCCTCCCTCTTTAACAGCAATGCAAGGTGCTGAGTTCTCTCCTTGGGAGGCAGTTTATTTGGCCATCTGGGATTCCTGGAGACTTCAGTGAAAAGGAGCCTTGAAGAGTAAAGGCCTCAGGCTGTGAGCCTTTTAGCTAGGGGGGTTACATCTCACAACCTAGAAGGCTTGCAGCCCCCAGAGCTTTGCTCACAGGAGGGGTTCAAGCTGTAATATGTATGCAGCCAGGCATGGGAGAGTGAGGCCCCAAGGCCATAAAGATAGGATGAGTGCCCCACCCCACAGGCTCAGTCCCCTATTCCTTTCTCTATAGCCTTCGCGGTGCTTTTGACTCTAGGCATGAGAGGCATTAAGGATCATGGGAGTTATTAGGGAAGACTTGCTACAGTAAGGAAAGAAGATTGGTGCAGGAGGAGTAGTGCCTACCCGGGCCTGCTGTGTCAGTTTAATGATTTTTAATGAGCAATTACCTTTAGTCATTCTCCTAATTTCTGAATATCAATAAAGTTAATTAAACTCTGCATGTGTGAATGTGGCCTAGGGAGATGGTGAAGGTGGAAGCAGCTGAGGCTGGGGTGGGATTAGGTCTCCTGGGTGGAGGCTACCTCTGTGGCTGTGCAGCCTTGGACCCAGGGCTCTACCTCTCTGAGCTTTCTTCTTGAGAATGTGATAGGAAGAGGGGGGTTGGAAACAGCACGTCTCCATTCTCACTCTGCCAGGAACTGGGGGAGGGGGTGACATATGGGAGGTAAGGACAGGAGAATTAGGGAAGGACTTGTTTTCCAGGATCCCTGCTGCTTCAAGAGTTAACAAACCAGGGCTGCCTTAACCAGAAATGGCAATTGCCCCTTCCAGCTGGATCCTCCATTGGTGCTGGCTTCTGACAGCATGTTTCTGAGCCACCCTATGCTCTATTCCTTAGCCTAGCACTTCAGGGGCAAGGCGGTCCTGGGCACAAGGCTCCATGGGATATAGCCTGGATTCTATTCACAGCCCCAGAGGCTGACTTACAGTCAGGAAGCCCCGTTGGGCTTCTAAGGAGATTGTCCCAAAGGAGAAGTCTGGGTTGGCTTTTTGCCCCTCACAGGGCTAAGCACATCAAGCTTGGCAGGCCCTGGCGGCCATCCCAGCCTTCTCAGCAGGGTGGCAGCTTAAAATGCCTTGGGGATACTCTGGAGCACTAATGGGGAGCAAGGAGACAACGGGGCTGGGCTTAATTAGAAACTGAGCTCTCATGCCCCTCTCCATGGCTGCCTGAGCAGGAGGGCATATAAAGAAAGCCTCTCTCTTCCCTGTTTTCATCCAACTCTGGGCTTTCCAGCGTCCTCCAATCTTGTCTCCACTCTTAACTCCGTGAAGCTGGGGGGTGATGTCAGGAATCCTGCCCCCTCACCAGGGCAGAACTATCAGAAAAGAGGGTACAGGAAAGGGGTGATTTTAGTGAAGGACCGCTCGGCTCAGATGGTTAAGAGCCCAGTCTGCCAAGTGGCTTCAAGTATATCCCTGGCTTCGCTAAACCTCCACTCTCGGGAGAATTCAACATAAGGTTGCACCAAGTTCACTGTTGCCAAGCTTGGCCTCTCAAGGATGGGTTGGGGCGGGGGTGGGGAGGCAAGCGGAGGGGGCAGGTTCTCTAAGTAAGAGCCACCCTAGGAGAGGCAAAGCTGCCAGTCTAGTTGCTCTGCAGCTTTGAGGTAGACAGCAACACGAAGAGGTCTCCAAGGCCAGTTCCAACAGGAAGCAATATCATTCCAGAAAGATGACTAATCCAGCCAGGTCAAAGGAATTTCAGCATCAATTTCCCAATCCAGCCAAGTTCTTTATAGCTCCTAGGCTCTTGTTTGTCCTCCTGCCTAAAATTCTTCTCTCTTCCTGAACCAGTCTGGCTCACTCTGCCTCATGATCCAGGCATGGCTTAGCTGGCATCTTAGTAATTCTCATGATGTATGTACTCTATGGTTTCTCGGGGAAAGCCTTGCCTGTCCTCTAGCCTAGGTAAGAAGACTTTTCCACGCTCACACTATTCATTTGCTTCCTCCATTAGGCACACATCTTGTTGGGGCATGAGCCTTTGCCTGGTTGCTCAATGCTCTTCCTACCAGCAAGACTGAATTCAGAAAAGAGGACAGCTAGTCTATTTTGCTCACCCTATATATCTTGGGCAGCCCAGAATGCCTATTTGGGAGAAGCTTAGGGTCAGCTGCCTGGTTAGAATAGAGTGATGGGCTCATGGCAGCTGGGACTGCATCTTGAAGCTGAGTTTGCGTAGCAAGCACACTATTTTTACATAGATTGTATGTTAGGATTTTTTTCCCTTTCCTAACAGTTGGCCAATTATCCTGACTGTAAATTATAGCCTTTACTTAGCTTTTTTTTTTCCTTCTACAAATTAAGCTGTCGTGCCATCAGCCTGAGGTGGTTGGGGGTGGGGTGCTGATGGTCATTCTTAATGGGGTAAAGCTTCTCCCCAGTCATCATCTAGTGCCACCATTGCTGTGTCCCTAGCACATGGCACACAATAAATGTGTGGTAATAAATCTATGAAAATCTGTGAGAATTGCATGGGTAGAAGAAATCAGAACAGATAAGCTTGGGGCCAACTTTCCTGATCCCTTCCCTGCTGGTTGAGAGGGAATCTTTGCATGAACTGAGGTAAGGAAAGGGAAACCCCATGATAAGGTAAGGGTAACCCCATGTCCATGTGGGCTTCAGATACCATTATACAGCTTGGAGAAACCAACAGAGAACTTTGATAGTTGCTCTGAGCCTCTACACCCTTAATTTAGAGAAAGGTGGGGGACTAAGAATCATCTAGAACAGGGGCTGGGGAGATGGCTTACTAGTTAAAGGCACTTGCTTGCAAAGCCTGATGGCCTGGGTTTGAGTCCCCAGTACCCACGTAAAGCCAGATGTACAAAATGGTGCATGTATCTGGAGTTCAGTTGCAGTGGCAGGAGGCCTTGGTGTGCCCATACTCCTCTTCTCTGTCTGCTTCTCTCTCTCTCTCTTTCTCTCTCTCATAAACTAAATAAAAATATTTTAAAAGAATCATCTAAATCACAATTCAAGCCCATGAACCTCTCTTAGCTCCACAAAAAAGAAGGAAAGAAGAAAGGAAGGAAAGGAAAAAAAGAAGTAAAACAGGCCTTGGGATATAGCCATCCACCAATCATTCATTCGTTCATTTACTCATTCCAAAAACAGATTTTTAAAATATTTTATTTATTCATCTATTTATTTATTTGCAAGCAGAGACAGAGAGGCAGAAAGAGGAGGAGAGAGAGGGAGGAAAAGAATGAGCATGCCTGGGCCTCTAGCTGCTGCAAATGAACTCCAGATGATGTGCCACTTTGTGCATCTGGCTTTCCGTAGGTACTGGGGAATCAATCTCAGGTCCTTAGGATTTGTAGGCAACCACCTAAACTGTTGAGCCATCTCTCCAGCCTCCACAAATATATTTTAAAGGCCTTTTTTATTTGAGGCAGGGTCTCATCTAGCTTAGGCTGATCTAGACCTCACTGTAGCTCACACTGGCCTTGAACTCATGGCAATCCTCCTACTTCACTTTCCAGGTGCTGGGATTATAGACATGAGCCACCACAGCAGGCTTTCTAAACATATTTTAAGGTGTGAGGACAGGCCCAAGAACCCCTCGGAGGCCTAGGCTTTACTGATCAAGTCTTTTGCACTCCTTTTCTATTTATTTAATACAATAAGAGACTGGCTGGTCCCAGTTACAAATAGGAAAACCAAGAATTATTGTTTTGTTTGTTTGGTTTAGTTTTTCGAGGTAGGGTCTTGTTCGGACCCAGGTTGACCTGGAATTCACTATGTAGTCTCAGGCTAGTCTCGAACTCATTGCAGTCCTTTTACCTCTGCCTCCTAAATGGTGGGATATTAAAGGTGTGCATTACCATGCTCAGCTGAAAACCAAGTTTTGAAGGGAATAAACCACTAATTCCTGTCTACACAGCCAGTAAATGCTAAGGATACTCCAAAGTGCCTGCCCATTTTGCAAAGTCTCTCATCAGCCAGCACTGTGTCCCCTCCAGCCTAGAGCAGAGCATTAGTATAGGCAGATGGAACCCAGGAGAACATCACTATCCAAATAATAATAGCAGCAACAATAACAGCAAATGTTTATTAGGTACCAGCTATATGCCAAGCTCTCTACTAAGTGCTTTGTATACATTAGCTCATTGGCCCTCATATCATCTGTATGAAGTGGAAGCTATTACCTGCCTTTTATGGACCAAGTTCAAGCTCATATTGTTTGACAGACTCGAGACATAAATATTCCCTAACTTTCTTGTAGCTCATTTCTGGTCTTGACAGTTGCTTCCCTGGTGATATCTACTCTCAGTCCTTATGGTTGCAGGTTACAGACATTTTATCTTGCTCTGTCCTTGGTGGCAACGGAATGAAATATCTTGGCCCAGAGGTCAGAGGCCTACTCTGCCTTTGGGGGGCTTCCAGAAGGTGACTGAGAGGAACAGTCTCACCAGTCCTGGCATCTTGGACTACCCCACCCCCTCAGCCTGTTCTGAGGCTCAGCCCCCAAGTGAAAGGCCCTAGCTTCCTTCCACCTGCCTACCTGCCGCCCAGCCGCCGGCCATGGGAGGAAAGGATCGATGCTGTAGCTGCAGGCTGAGTGGTGTTGGTCATTGATTGTTGAGATTTCTCAGAGGGCTTGGGAGCAAACAAACCTGCCACGTCTCCAAAAACAATTCTGGGCTCAGCCTACAGAGCCCGCAGCCTTGCTGGCAGAAAGAGAGGCCGTGAGGTGGGAGGTCCTGGCTAGGCCCAGCAGGAACAAGGAGCTCTGCTCAAGAGATGAGCAGAGACTGAGGGAGCATGGGAAGGAGGGGGGGGTAATGGAGATTCAGGGAGGATGCTAGAGTGAAGCCTAGACCTGGTGCATGCCTTGACTCGTCCCATCTCTACAGAACGTCATCCTGTATTTCATTTCTCTCACCTCCCATGTTCCTGATCACTCAGCCCAGATGACTCTCACTGTCCAAGAAACAGAAAATACCACCCATCAAGAACCTAGCCTGAAAAAAAAAATTAAAAAAAAAAAAACCTAGCCTGGGGCTGGAGAGATTGCTCAGCGGTTACCTTTACCACTGCATTTGTTTGCAAAGCCTGGCCACCCAGATTCAAATCCTTAGTATCAACGTAAAGCCAGATGCACAAAGTGGTGCATGCATCTGGAGTTTGCAGTGGCAGGAGGTCTTGGCACACCCATTCCTTCTCTCGGTCTCTCTTTCTCTCACCTTGCAAATAAATAAATAAATAATATTTTTAGAAAATTGAGTCAGGTGTAGTGGTACATGCCTTTAATCCCAGGAGGTAGAAGGATCACCATGAGTTCAAGGACAGCCTAGGACTTCAGAATGAGTTCCAGGTCAAACTGGACTAGAGTGAGACCCTACCTCAAAAAAAATTAGAAAAAAAAAAAGGAATAAGAACCTAGCCTGTTCATCCTCACCCAGTCATCCATTCACCATTCAACAGCCCCTCTATTCAGTACCAATCAAAAGTCAGAATACAGCATAAGCCCTGACCTTAAGAAACTCACCTTGGGGGGAGCTGCAGTGTTCTCAATAAATAAACTCAGTTCTGACTTCTTCTCCAGCTGGATCAGGGACCTCTGGGTTTATTCTAATGGGTCAAGATGTCAAATAGCATCTACACAATCCAACTCATTGGCCTTCAGAAGGGCAGGGAACTCCTGGCCAAGGACTTCTCTGGGCCTCAGTTTCTCATTTGTAACAAGAGAGCTCATCATCTGATTCTGGGAGGGCTTAGCAAGTCTCTGTGGTCCCCATACCAGGACATGATGGAATCTTTCATCAAAACTCTTCCCATTTCTTCTGGGTGTCCCCCTAACATTCAACGTGACAGAGCTGGTGTAGGGTGTCTCTCCTGCCTGTCACCAAACCAAATGTACTGGACAATTTAAGCCATGTCTTTCTGCCCCATATAATGCAGTCCTTGGGGGGCTTAGCCAGGATCTTCATATCCTGGCATCAACCTCCCTCACTCCTCTCCTTTCCTGCCCATAGACTCCTCTCTCTCAGGCTCTTTCCTCCAGCTGGTCATCAGGCTAGAGGGCTGAATTTGGGTGAGCTCAGTGAAAAGTGCCTGAATAAAGGCACTTAATAAAGGCACCAAAGTAGATCCTACTTTCTCCCCACTCCCAGCCCAGATTCCTCCACAACCCCCCATCTTCTCCCCATTCCCTCCCTCCTCTCTCTCAGCTCAGCAGCTGATCACCAGCTTCTTTGTCCCCTAAGCAGCCATCTGCTGAGTGTCTGGCCTGGGTCCCACAAGCCAGCAGGTGCCTAGGGAGTCCCCGGAGCCTTGGAGGGGGGTATCAGGCAATGTAGGAAGCCACACTGTGCCTATCAGAGAAGGGGGAAGTCCCAAAGGAAGAATCTGAACGGCAGAGCACTGGTCAGGACCCCAGGGTTTGAACCCAGTCTCAGCTCCTGCTGGTTAGGTGACATTGAATAAGTTATATTGCCTCCTTGTGCCTCAGTTTCTTTGGGAATTCACAGTACCAAGATCTGACCTCACCGCTTTCACAGACAGCATAAGAGAATCTGTGGGTGTGGAGACTGAAAAGAGACCAGTCCTAGACTGCAAAGAAACTCCACCTGAGTGGAGTTTTCTCCAACAGTCAGAGGAGAGTTATGGCCCACCAGAAGGGGACCCTTTCTCAGGTAGGGGATGCGCCAGATGACCCAAGAGGCCAGGGCTGGGCTGTTGAGAAAGAAACCAGGGAGTAAACACCAGCTCAACCAGGTCTGACCAGAGAGATGAAAGTAACAATGCAGAGGAACAGAGGTTGGGTTCTAAGGGTCTTTACCTGGCACACTACTCTGGTGGACATTGTTCTGGACATCATCTATATGCAGCAAGGTGACTTGAAACATCTGATCCAGCAACTAGCAGTCTCCCTCCTATCATGATCCTACTTTATGGCTGGTTAAAGAAACCGGAAGATGGGCTGGAGAGATTGCTCAGTGGTTAAAGTCACTTGCTTGCAAATCCTAGCAGCCAGGGTTTGATTCTTCAGGACCCATGAAAAAGCAGATGCACAAAGTGGTGCATATGTTTGGAGTTCATTTGCAGTGGCTGGAGGCCCTGGTGCACCAATACTCCATGGTCACACACTCTTTCTTTCCCTACTTGCAAAAGAATTTTTTTAAAAAAAAATTTTTAACAACTGGAAGATGCCAGACATGGTGGTGCACTCATTAGGAGGATCACTATGAGTTCAAGGTCATCCCGAGACTATAATAGTGAATTCCAGGTCAGCCTGGGACAAAGCAAGACCCTACCTCTAAGAGGAATAAAAAAAACTATAAGAGAGGGCTGGAGAGATGGCTTAGTGGTTAAGGTACTTGCCTCCAGTGCCTAGGGTCCCAAGTTCAATTCCCCAGTACCCACATAAGCCAGATCCACAAGGTGGTGGCCCTGGTGCTCGCTCGCTCTCTCTCTCTCTCTCTCTCTCTCTCTCTCTCTCTCT